>VCRD01004564.1:0-44042 GCA_006783055.1 Trinorchestia longiramus
TGGTGAGTCAGAGTGTATGGTGGGTCAGAGTGTATGGTGGGTCAGAGTGTATGGTGAGTCAGAGTGTATGGTGGGTCAGAGTTCACTCAAGATATAATGTTTTCAAGAGTCAGAGAGACTTTACATATGATGTGCTATATATGTCAAGTAGAATCATGGGGGTGAGAAATAGTGTGTATGGTTAGGTCCTCATTTCTATCTCTTGTTGTGTCTAATAGAAATATATCAGATAGAACTTACGGAAACAAATAAAATTATCTAAGTGTTCTTAAAACTTTTTCTGTTGAAATGATGTGCGTGTATTGATTAGATCAATTCACGTAGATATTTGTAAATTCATTTAATATCTCTCACTATGATTCCATATACTTGGGGAAGACACAATTCGATAATGTCTCTACATTATCTTTAATATCAACAATGCTCACATGCACGTACAAGTTGTCACAGCCACAACTTCAATAACGACCACTGTGTGCGCATAAAATATTCATAAGACCCACGCTGCATCAACAGAAAGTCAGCAGGGAATCCCCGTAACAAGGAATAAGTTTTCATAAATCTGTTACGGGCAGTCCCATGCATTTATTTTAACGGCCCAGACGCTCGATTTTCTCATCTGCCTCATAAATGTTGGCGAAAGAATTATCGGGGGGCTCTTTGTACCAAACAATGATTGATGAAGCCATTAGGGAGGAGGCCGCGCGCATGCCAAATGTTCGATATTGCCTGGAGCGAGGGTGCGCTAAAAGGCAAGCAGTCAACCCGCGTGCCCAGAGATGCCACTCTGTCGGTGAGGGGCACGTGCCTGCCACCACGATTGCCAGACAAACACGTTAGCATAATGCAGGAAGAAAAGAGGGCTTTGGCTTGCAGTAGGGAAATAAATAAGTTATTAGATGCTCGGAGTACAACGTGACTCGAGATTCAGGGCGTAGAAAAAATAGCTCCGCTTGCTGGACAGTTGCAAACGCACGCGCACTGAAGTATCAGGAAAAATAAATACGCTGTAACTCGCTGGGAAGATAAATTAGCCTGAAGATGTGGCAAAATCCAATGTTTGAATTACGACTCACACAAAAAGCCCTGAAATTAACAGACGTTATATGAAGCCACTATTGAGCAAAGTTTATAGTCTGAATTATAGACACTTGTTTTACGTACACAAAAAAGCTAAGATCAATTGTACGCAGACAATTTGTAATAATTGGCAACTTATTCACAAGTATTTATCTTATGATTATTACTATTTATGGTTGTTTACTTCATGCTCATGTGCTCGTTGAGGTTTTTTCTGACAAATTTCAAGTCTTCAGACCGAAAGAAAATATTGAGTGAAGTAGACACAATTTTTTATTTGTTTCTACTATGTAATATTCCTCCACTTACTTCTGCTACCAGGACTTACGTTTTCCAGTCGGCATATGAATCTTAAAAGGAAAAGTTTCGGTATTACAACTATGAATTTTTGCAACGACACATTTGGACTGAACTCAAGACTGAAATGAGGTCCCTAAGGCAAAGGAAAATGAATAGACAAGTTACTGGCTTACAAAGTCGGATAAACTTACTCACCACTTTCTCTGATATTACTACTTCCCTTTTTTTATTTATATGTAAAATATACTGTACAATTATGTCTATTACATCAATATGTAGGATGGAAATTTTTAAAATATGAAAAAGAAAAAAAATCAACTCCTATAAGGCATCGATATTGGAGGTTTTCGCACGACACTCTGCATTTCTGTCCACTTCTACATTCAAGACCTACACCTACATGGCATTGTACTCGTACATGTATGTGTAGCATTGTGCAGTTTTTATTGGCAAATCTGCTCAGCAATGTATAACTAAATAAATACAAATCCACCCAAATATCACAAAAATTAATAATAATAACTTATATCACAACAACTGGGACTACGCAAGTGTAGAGCAGAAGTTTAGAGAGTTGATGAGGTACTAAAACAAGCTATCACGCACAAGAACAGTAAAGAACGTCAACCAAAGACACAAGTCCTCAGTTTGCAACCATGGTGGAGTACAATGCCTGCTAAACGACGTAACGAAGGACTTTGAAACACTGTAAAGGTAATTCCTATCAACAGAAAATTTGAGTATTAGGTTGGTCAAAAAGGTTGTTCGTTTTTTAAAGAGGAAATTAAAACCGAATTAATATTTAGAAACATTTATTTAGCCAATAAAATAGTTTCCATGTGCATCTACTACCATTTGCCATCTGTTTGGCAAGTTTTTAATCCCCTGTTCAAAGAATGTAGACTTTTTATTGGTGAAGAAGATATCCAAGAAACTTTAAACATCTTCATCAGAATCAAACTCCTTTCCATTCAATGAATTTTGCAGTGACCGAAGCAGGTGGAAATCAGAGGGAGCTAAATTTGGAGAATATGGTGGTTGATGTAAAACTTCCCACCCAAGCTGCAGCAACTTTTCCCGAGTAGCCAAAGCAGTCTGTGGCCCTGCGTTGTCATAGTAAACAACAACGCCTTTACGATTGACTAGCTCCGGTTGCTTCTGATAGAGAGCCATGCTTAATTTATCCAGTTGTTCGCAGTAAACCGCTAGACTTATGGTTTTATTAGCAGAAAAAAGTTCAAAAAATATGACACATTTCCAATCCCACCATACCGATAGCATCACTTTTTTGGATGGAAGCCTGCTTTGGGTGTTCTTTGTGGTGGATCATTTGCTGTTTTCCACTATCTTTTGCGTGTAACATTACTGTACACAATCTACTTCTCATCTCCAGTAACAATGCGTTTCAAAAGTGGGTCATTACTTTCCTGGTTCAGCAACGAATCACAAATGGAAACTCTATGCACAAGATTTGCTTCTGTCAGTCAGTGTTAGTTCTGTGTTAGTGTGTTATTACACACTAGCGTCAACATGTTCGCTAAACCGAATACAGTATTTGAAGAACGCATTCTAGAAAGCCATTTAAAAACGAACTTACTTAAAAAAATGGCATTTAAAAAACGAACGAACTTTTTGGCCAACCCAATATATTCTTCAGGTATACTAATGTGGGTAGAAGTCATGACTTCCCTGCTACATATGTAGCTGCATTAGTGCTGAAGTTGTTGTATTTTTATTTCTACGTAAATGTTAACAGCACATGCGTCTTCCAAAACTGGCAGGTTTCTTCGTACTCAAAATGACTGTGAAAGTTGTTTTACTTTTTCAAAGGGATTATGCACGAAGGGTTTTAGCTTTGAAGGTCGCTGTAAAGTAGTTTCTTGGAGAAGGATTTGAACTAAATCAACTAGGATTTCAACTACTACATGGTAGCTTTTCTGCACGAATATGAAATTATTTTACGCACACAGCTTTTCAAACAAAATATCGAACTTTAAATGGATTTCAAAATCAATTGTCGTAAGATTAGAACAATTTGTCTTTTTATCAATTTATTTACGTATTGTCGTACAATTTAATATGAAACTAAATATGTATCCCACTCATCGAAAGTGTACAAATTTCATCTGACAGCATATTAGAAAAGTAAGCTCGTAAATCGCTTAGCTTTTATAGCGGCGCTTCATCCATGAACCTGGCAAGATTAATCGACCCAATACCACTCGAGTTCATCTCGTTTTCATGGATTGCAAGAACACAACCTGGATTTCCAGGCTTTTAAAATCTGTGGTTCGACAAAGCTCGGTCATGTGGAACTTTTTTCTAGTTCAAAGGCCAATAACACAGTGGCTTTGCAATGCTTTTTCATGGAAGCCGTAATTCGGTGGGCAGTCGTTAGTTCGGAAGCGACCATGAAGTGTCGAAACTCTTTTGTTCACAAGCCAAACAACGAAGACCGATGGTCAGGCAAAGCAGTAATTTTTCAACAACTTTTCTCTGGCTCAAGCCCAAGTTTTTTTATTGTTGCTCCCAGAGGCCTAAAGTCTACTTGTTTTAATAACAACCTTTTATCCACACATCTAAGATATTCACGGTGGGAGTAAATTAATACACTCTTTCGTTAACTAATACTGATTTCGAGACGGCATCGTGAATAAAGTTGTGCGACAAGCTCTCCAAATTTGTTATAATGAAATCCAAAATTAGTTCCTGACATACAAAGCTTCAATTCTTCTGTCTCAACGAGTAATTCAACTCCAGTAGACCTGGAGACTCAAACTCTGAACGACTTTTTCCAACTTGCCTTCAAAGTCATTCTTTAGTTCAGGCTCCGTAATGCTTCCCGCTGGAGCTGTTAAAGACTAGAGTGGTCATTCGAGCGCACAGAGAATGCTCTCGTTTCGTTGATTTAGGATTCATTGGGCGTTCAAGTTGCGTTATAGGAAGCAATCTTGCGTTACTGCGTGCGTTATTCGTCAATTTAAGCGGAAAATCGCTGGTTTATTTCACACATCAAGCCCCCGCAAATAAAGTTCTGTGATCCGTGCTACTAACTCGTTTCCATCAGCCAAACAATGCGAGGCAGATTTTCAGCTCATTAGCAATGAGCCTGAATTTTAAAAGCAGTTCCTAAATAAAATATTCCGTCACTCAACCCCCATTACTATAACTTTGCTATAATGCAACACCATGCAGTTATTTGAACTCTTTTCAACTAAAACTTAGATGTTGAGGAATGTGTATAAATATAGATACAAGACATCTGTGAAGCGATTTTCATGAGCATTAACCTACACAAATTTGTAATGAACACTGAGGACTTTTACTCGTGGAGTTAAATAAATTAAGTAACATTGATTGGAAGAGTAAATTTCAGTGAGAAGCATTCACTCAAGAAATAAAATGAAATGAAAAACTTTGACTCAAGTTGTACAACAACGCATTAGGGCAAATCATATGGAATTAATTGTAAAGGTGTGTTTTAGAGAAAGTTTCGGCTGGAGTTTTCGTAGTATCTTTACGTCTGTAAGAATAATAACACAGTGTAATGATTACACAAGTGTCCAAAGACGCTGCCTTTGTTTCTGATGTCAAGCATCGTAGGAATACGACTGCATGATCAGAATAGAATGAAGAAAAAAGTATAGTAAAATATGATATAGCTTCCAAATATTATTACAGTTTCATTCCACTTACCTTCGATCATAACTCCTGCCTTACTTCATCAATAAAAGTATGAGGATGAGACCAGCTCTCATGCCTTAACCTTAGTCCTACACAAGTCCTGTTCAAAACTAAGGGCCTCGTCATGACTTTGAAGTTCTCGAAAAACAAAAAATATTATTCAATGTTGACGTACAGATTTTGAGATCTATTCAAGGGCTTGGTTAGTAATTCATTGACGCAGCTCCAATTTAATAGTAAATACATTTTAATTTAAACATTGAACTCAAAATGACCGTTACATTATTCACACTGGCATTGTATTCTACATGTCCATCTTGGGCTCCGATAACTGCTTCAATACAAAACCAGAATCGTTGACACACCTGCTCTAAGTGGTCTTTGATGATTTCAGTCACTCGAAACAATGGCAGGCTTCGTGAAGCTCTGTTATCATAAGGATGTTCATTGGCTTCTGTCTGAACAGCGCTCTATGCATAGTAATCCAGAGAACTAAATCTGGCGAGATATGCAGTCACATATTTGGTGTTAGAAGGAAATAATGACTGCCAGATTAGTTAGGGTAGTAATACAGGGTACGGCAACATAGCTTCCTTTTTTCAAAGCAAAACATGTTAAAAAAAAAGTTATGTTGCGACACTCTGTACTATTAGGTACCATTTAGTAAGTATAAAGCTTTTTTTGTGTCTTTCGAGATATAAAATGGACCCTTCTTAGCAAATAAGTTTAGTAGCGAAAGTTTTTATACACCACAACTTTTATGGGCCACTCTGATACCAGAAGTTCTGCAGGGATGTTGTTCAATGATATTTCAAGATTATTTTCGCTCATGTGTTGCTCTTGAATGAACTAACAAGGAAATTCCGACTTAGAAACTCAGACAAACATGCTCACTACTTTCCCTCATATTAATACTTCCTTACCTTATATATTTATTATAGAGAAAGAGGCACTGCAGACGTACAGTGCCTGAACATCTGCAGAGCCTCTTTCTTTTTGGTGTACTTAAAGCATCTTTGCCTGTCGTGTTCATCTCTACCTGAACTTTGTGACAACATTTGGAAAGTTAGCAATAGCAATGAACTATGAACCACAATCTCATAGTTCAGAAGGTTCATAAATCTTCTCTAAAAATGTTTACAACATCAGGTCAAAACTTCGTGACATTATTAAAAAGGTAGATGTCTACTGTAAACAGCATTCATGAAAGATTAACTGAACTCACTGAGAGTGCTGAGTGAGAGGATCTCCAATTAATACAACAAATGAAGCCGATATATTCAGCATTAGATACACATCGTGAAAACATTAGACCTGCAGCAGAAATTTTGAGCTATTGTACAGGAACACAGTCCTCGAGTCAGGTAAAGTTATGGTAGATATTTCGACTCAAATGTGTTATACCTAATCTGAACGAGTCCACTACTTGCAACTGTTTGATATTACGCCACACAAGTTGGCCTGGTAGTGGAAGCTGAAAGTAACTTAACACGTTGCCTCCGATTGCCTGATTGGTGTAAAACTTCACTTTGTACGCATAGTCACTAGAAGGATCTGAAAAAATTACAGAACCTAACCTAAGTGGTCCACATACGTACCACTTCGGAGTCAACGTGTTAATTCGATGAGATGCGTGTCACAAAATGACAACATCAACAATAATGTTCCCGGCAATTGAAATTCTTAGACTGCAGAACGCTTAAAAATGGGCGCGCTTTGATAACTATTGATGTTGAGTAGAAAATGTGTGAAGAAATTTATGGAATGTGCGAGTGTATGAATGTTTTGCCAAGTTTTCCTTCAAGTGATATTCAGCTGTTATGCACTACTGGAAAATACTTTGCCATGTTTTCATTTTTCAGTCATTCACTGTTTTCACAGCCGTCCGAATGCAGAACTGAGAGATGGCTTCATACAAAACTTTCAGACGTAAATATCTCACATTTGTTGTATAACTCCATAGTTATTTCAAAGAACGTCCGGCAAAATTTCCCCATACATCGCCATTGAGGTGACAAAGCGTAGCGTCTGAACGATGTATAGTGTACGGAATCAGTCTCCATTGTATGTTGTGGGTCGAGAATCTGGCAGCCCCGTACACCTCATAGAAAACCTTCAAGCTTGAGCTGACGCCAGTCCAGACAAATTTCCCTCATTTTAAAAAGTCTTCCTCGGCACGCAAGTCTTTTCATCTGCCCAGATCGCCGGCTCATCCTCTAGGATCAGCAAGAGGAGGTGCTGGTGTCCTGGTCATGTCCCTAACTTGCTGTGGACTATCCTAGGTCAAGACTTGTTCTTGCTTGGCAGCTCTGTCGTGGACTTTACTGTGTCAAGACTTGTTCTTGCTTAGCAGCTCTGCCGTGGACTTATGTGAAGACTTGCTCTTGTTTAGCAGCTCTGCCGTGGACTATGCAAAATAAACGCACCTTCTTGAAATTTCAGCTGTAGTTTCTGCACAAATAACGATAGTTTTTTAATCTGTTTGCTGTCGTGTTCACGACGCGGCACAAAGGTCAATAAGATGCATGCCCACTGGATAGCGGTAATGAAAGCATTGTAATCTAGCACTGTGACAACAGGACATAAATTTTGTACATCCATAACTCAAATGAAAATCTTTGACATGACACAGAGATTTAACAAGGATTAATTTGTACGAGCAGTATTTCGACGTACTGGCCATCAGATTAGAAAAAAGAATTTCCAATAGAACCAGCTCAATTAGGATAGTTTTGAGTGCTTGCTACTTTCTGGGCAAGAATATGGAGAAGCGTCGGGGCTCTCAACGAACTTTTTAATGATGATAATTCAAAAGCATGAGCAAACTGGACTTTTCAATGAGCTTAGACTGAGAAAAAGGGTGGAATAGTTAATATACATATGTTCTGGAATACTTTTTGACCCTTTATTATTCGGTCAACTTCATATGGCTAAAGGTGCAAACAGTATTAAGTTCAAATACGTAATAACAACTCATCAGTAATCTGGACGAATGAAATTAGCAAAGAAAAATAAGACACCGAGGAATTGCACTCGGAGCATCCCATAGTTTTTGTTGTGTCCTGCCAATAACGGAAAATCAAAGAGCGACAATTTTGAGGAACAATTATGTTGCTGAAATGTTTTTGGTTCTTTTTGTCCTGCTGGAGACCCGAGCTCTTGCTCAACATGTGGTGAACGCGTCCGGGGCACACCGGCGCTTTTTAGGCTTTTTTCTGCCATTGAAACAATTTTTCTGAACACACACTCGTATGAAAGCACAGGCATGACTAGAAAGGAGCTGGATTACGGAGGAACTTTTGACTACGTTTTGCTGCACTACATTGTAGGTTCTTAGGATTGTAATTTTTACGTATTTTACGTAAAAATATAATTTTGCGTTACAATGGAACAAAATAAACGCAACATCTTGAAATCTTAGTTCTAGTTTTTGCACAAATAACGATCATATACTTTTGTTGATCTGTGGGCTGTCGTGCTTACATCGAGGCTCAAAGGACAATAAGATGCATGCCCACTGGATAGCGTTAATTTAAAGCATTGTAATCTAGCAATGAGACAGCCAGGACATAAATTTTGTGCATTCACAACTCAGGTGAAAATCTTTGGTTGCTTTAGTGCTGGTGAAACCTTATTGACGTCAGTAGCGAATAGAGCTTCAATTTGTCATCGGTTTAGTAAAAACAATGATCATTAATTTCCTGTCAAACTTTTTTTTCATATTTCAGTATGAGAGAAAATGAGCAATAATACATAGCAAATATATCGAATTTATGGCACGGCTACAGCACACTCAAAATTATTTAATGTCATAGAATAGAAAAAAACCCTCCATCCATTACGTATTTTAAACAAATGCTTTATTTATTCAGTCAAATTATAGTAATCTGCTTGCAAGGATAATTACAATTCTTCTTCATTCAACTACCTTCTATTTTTAAACATTTCTGAGACCATTCACTCTCATCGGCTTTGAATTCAAACTCGCAAGCTGTATTGACAGCTGAGGTGATGTATGACGGCTCGCAACAAGTCTACGGAAAATACTCCAAACATTTAATTAACTCGTCAAGTTCCGACCCTTTTGTGTTTGTTCGTCACAACGGAAATCCTTCGTCAATTCGTTCCAAAGAAAAAGTCATGCGACGCTGGTCACGGTAAAAAGTTTGCTGAGCATGACTCTAATCTACATTGATTGCATATTTTATTTGTGATTGTTGAACTGTGAACAGAACGTGCTGAAGGGCACTTGGGGCAGAGGTGTGTTGTGGAGTTCATAAAACATCCATTTGAAAATTCATGGAGATAAAATAAAACTGTTCGTACGATTATTCTAAGTTTATATTCAGTGAATTCCAATAGTTGTTTGCTAGAGCTCGATCCGATGTTCAGAAGATACGTCGTAACCAGACCATGTTTTTGAAAATGGCATCGATTTCTGATGAAAATTGTGAATTTTGGCTGCAGTTGGAACTGAAGTGTTTTTCAGATATACAGTAAGGTAGGTTATTTTTATTTATATTGGTTGTGTTAGAATCTGCTTCTTGATTGCAAATACTCATAATTCAATGTATTTCTTCTGCACAGCGGAAGTAGATGAGTCAGTAGAAACAAAGATATATTGCGAGTTTCTTGAAAGGGTAAAGAGTGACTTGAAATGCTGCTAGAAATTTTTATACCTATGTTACAGTGGCGAATCTTTTCATTGAAACATTAGATGTCCAGCGCGTGAAAAAGTTCACATCTTTTGATGAATTGTGTTAATGATATCATGAGGGAATATTGAAATGAAATGAGTTTATATGACGTCCCGTAACAAGTCTACGAAAAATGCTAGCAATATTTAATTTACTCGTCAAGTTCTGACTCTTTTGAGTTTGTTCGCCACTGCAGAAATCCATAAATTCATTCCAAAAAAAAAAGTCATGCAAAGCTGGTCATTGTAAGTGTGCATCTTGTCCTTTATCACAAATGATCATCATCAATGATCTCTGAATATCATATAGATCAAGTATCATGTCCCAATATGTCAACATTGTTTTATCACAGACATAAACCAACGAATTCTCCTCATTTTTATCCACCCCAATTCAATTCTTCATGGGAATTGCCACGTCGACATTGCATGTCTGGTCGGTAGTTGTGCATGAAATTTCTCACAATTTCATATCTGTGTCAGAGAGAAAATGAGAAAATATGCACTAATACAAAATCAATTTATTGAAGTTATGCCGTAGTTACCTCTACAGTATACTCAAAATTACTTAGGATACTGACGCTCAAAATACTGACATATTGTATTTATATGCATTGTCAAGATTCAGGTATTCATCATTTGCAATGTTGATGCTTGTAGCATGTTAAGGAGAGCATATGTGCTACTGAGTGCACACTGACATTATCCTGTGGATCAGAGAAGTAGCAACTACGAGTATGCTGTGTAGCAGAAGCCTTCAGAAGAAGCGATTACCTCTGTCTAATAATCATAAATTACTTTCAAATTCAATACTGAGAACTGGAATCCAACTCTCCTACAACCCGTCAGTGGTATATGAATATGAAGCCAACTAACTGGGAAAGTTGAAACAAACCGCCCGTGTCATTGGCCAGCAAATATTATGTAGCAAATACCATACGGCAAATACTATGCAGCAAATACTACGTGGTAAATGCCATCCAGCAAATACTATGCAGAAAATATTACGTAGCAAATACCATACGGCAAATACTATGCAGCAAACACTACGTGGTAAATGCCATCCAGCAAATACTATGCAGAAAATATTACGTAGCAAATACCATACGGCAAATACTATGCAGCAAATACTACGTGGTAAATGCCATCCAGCAAATACTATGCAGAAAATATTACGTAGCAAATACCATACGGCAAATACTATGCAGCAAATACTACGTGGTAAATGCTATCCAGCAAATACTATGCAGAAAATATTACGTAGCAAATACCCTACGGCAAATACTATGCAGCAAATACTACGTGGTAAATGCCATCCAGCAAATACTATGCAGAAAATATTACGTAGCAAATACCATACGGCAAATACTATGCAGCAAATACTACGTGGTAAATTCCATCCAGCAAATACTATGCAGAAAATATTACGTAGCAAATACCATACAGCATAAACACAATGCAGCAAATACTAAACCTACAGTAAATATCATGCAGTAAATATTATACTTCAAATACTATGCAGCAACTTGCACAAAATACCATGCAGAAAATAACATACGACAAATACTATGTAATAATATTTTATAGTAAACATTGTGACAGAGATCTCTCAGCAAATGGAAGCAGTATTTATTTTCAGTCACTAATATGTCTCCTGTCTTACGAGGTATCTGGTTCAGACGCATCGCTCCTACAAACAAAGAATTCAACAACGCCAGGTCACAGCAAATATTTGTATATTACTCACAATACTTGCTCATAACAAAGATTTTTACGAGTCTCAGTGAAAGTTGTTGTTAGCATCACATGTGAATGTGCAAGATAAATATTTTATTTTTCAAGGATAAATACATGAAGCACACATTTATTCATGATGAATGTGGAACAAGACTGTTCTTTCTGGGAAGCAACTGCCTGAAGGATGCTGCAATAATTATGGAATGTTTGTTCATATCAAAAGAGATGAGTGCAATTTCACTGATGCACTTTTGAACGTAGTAGTTCTTTATTGTACATTGGTCAGTGTTCATTCGAGCATAATTCTTTTGGGTAGAGTTCATTCGTTAATTGTTCACTCGTGCAGAATTCATTTGTGAATTATTCATTCATGCAGAGTTCATTCATGCACAGTTCATTCACGGAGAGTCCGTTTGTGAATTATTCATTCATGGAGAGTTCATTCACGCAGAGTTTATTTGTGAATTATTCATTGATGCAGAGCCCATTCATGCAGAGTTCATTCACGCAGTTTATTTGTGAATTATTCATTCATGCTGAGCTCATTCATCCAGCGTTCATTCACGCAGAGTCCGTTTGTAAATTATTCATTCATGCAGAGTTCATTCACGCAGAGTTTATTTGTGAATTGTTCATTCATGCAGAGCCCATTCATGCAGAGTTCATTCACGCAGAGTCTGTTTGTAAATTATTCATTCATGCAGAGTTCATTCACGCAGAGTTTATTTGTGAATTATTCATTCATGCAGAGCCCATTCATGCAGAGTTCATTCACGGAGAGTCTGTTTGTGAATTATTCATTCATGCAGAGTTCATTCACGCAGAGTTTATTTCTGAATTATTCATTCATGCAGAGCCCATTCATGCAGAGTTCATTCACGCAGAGTCTGTTTGTAAATTATTCATTGATGCAGAGTTCATTCATGCATAGTTCATTCACGCAGAGTCTGTTTGTGAATTATTCATTGATGCAGAGTTCATTCACGCAGAGTCTGTTTGTGAATTATTCATTGATGCAGAACTCATTCACGCAGAGTTCATTCTCGCAGAGTCTGTTTGTAAATTATTCATTGATGCAGAGCCCATTCATGCATAGTTCATTCACGCAGAGTCCATTTGTGAATTATTCATTGATGCAGAACTCATTCACGCAGAGTTCATTCTCGCAGAGTCTGTTTGTAAATTATTCATTGATGCAGAGTTCATTCATGCATAGTTCATTCACGCAGAGTCTGTTTGTGAATTATTCATTGATGCAGAGTTCATTCACGCAGAGTCTGTTTGTGAATTATTCATTGATGCAGAGTTCATTCATGCAGAGTCTGTTTGTGAATTATTCATTGATGCAGAGTTCATGCAGACTCATTTGCCTTGACGGCACAAGGCTGTTCAGCACGCCACAAAATATCAAGGTTGACGGAATGGAAACACTCCAGCCAGTCCGCACTAACGGGGACTTCATCAGCTCGAAACTCAGCAAATATTTCTAAATAAATATTATAAAAAACTTACTATATTCATTGAGCTAAAATAGTGTTGAACATAATTGAATGTCAACCAGGTTTTATGAAGTTGCAGAGAATGTGACACAAAACTACATATGCAGGACTTTCTTGGTTGATGTGTGTTATTTTGCAGTGTCATTTTCAGACTTATTGTTTTGTAGACCAGCTCAAACGTTCTATCAACGTTCATCATTCCTCCCCATTGCCTGACGTGTAAAGATTCGTGCACTATTTCTTTCAATTTTTGTTCTTAAATGATCAAGTGTAACTACCTTGTTAAGCTAAAATGATGCCACGTTCTCCCTTGTTTGAGGTTCTTCCACAAACGCAAATTAAAAATCTGCCATCCTTCAGTTGACACAACGAGTGAGCTACAGCAGCTGAAACATCTTTTGGAATCTAAAATTCTTTCTTGTCTCTGGAATTTTGAAGGGTCATGTTTGCAGCACGTCTTCTTAATGAGAAACTAACATGACTCCTCATATCTGAGAGGAGCTTCTCGAAGCCTTCCCAAGATGAGGAATGAGTTTTCTAGATTCCTTTGTGTTCTAAGATGACGGTAAAAAATGACTTCTGAAACTGGTTTCCTATTCTTTTTTCTTCTTGGCAGACCGATAATTCACTCCATTATCATTAATGTGTATTTTTAGTCAATATTAGCCCCATGAAATTGATGTTTTTGACGGACTTCATGTGCAGATGAGTCTAAGTATATTCGCATGGAAACACAATTATAATACCGTAATTTACAATCAGCCTCTTCCATATTAAGTGGCGCCTGAAGACGAGCCCAACGAGAGAAAAAATGACGGCTAGCAGGAAAAATTTAAAACGAACTGACTAATGTCATTACGGTCTCCATCCAAAAATGAATCGAAAACGGGCAGTAGCCAGCGCTGTGAGCAGCACAAAGCCGACACGGCTTTCGACAATTTCCTTTTTTTACTTAGTTGAAAGGAAGAGGCACGCAACTTTTACTCCACATCATTTAAATTAAAATAATTTTCCAACTTTTGAGCTCTTTTGGCTTTAGAACGTGAAAGGAATGCGAAATTTCATTGAAATGCTTTACAACACACGACGTTCCATGTTTGCTCGTGCTGTGTGATCGTCAACATCGACATGGTATAAGTCATGCGCTAAGCTGTACTTGTGTGTGATAAGCTGTGCATGTGGTCGATAATGTGCGTGCACTGAACCTGCACACGAAGCTGCTGCACACAAATGAATGTGCACATAGCGATTGTGCTCATGTGGTCTCATGTGACAGCTACATGCGTGTGGGTTCATGCACAATATCTGTACGTACTCATGTGACCACATATGATAGCCATGTGCATATTGCTTCATACATATGTTGTATATGATTATATGCATACAACTGCACATAAGTGCTAGCTGCACACATTTGGTGCACAGTAGTGGCATACATATACATGTGGTCTCTACAAATAGTGCACCTACACAACTGTTGCATGCATATACAACACATAGACAATATATCTGCTTCTAACTATAGAATAGGAAATTATTATGCAGCATATGGCTTTCAGGCCATTTGTTAGTAAATGTGTTGTGAAACAGCCTTTTCTAGCAAGTGAACGAGCAGTAAGCGCACCTCCTTCTGACATCTGGTATCTGGGATACAATTTTCTATACCGTTTCCGTAACCGTCTTCGATACCGTTTCCGATATCATCTTCGATATCGTCTCCGTCGGCGTCTTCGATATTATATCCTTTATTGTATGTTACACCATTTTTTCCTACTATCTCCTTTACCGTCTTTCATGTAGTAACAAACACCGTTTCCGATACCATCCCGCACACAATCTCATATTGCTTCCTTGTCGAGCCGTGAGGCGGTTATCTTTCTTCAAACATTGCACCAAGTGGCCAACTGTTGCTTGGGTACTATTGCGTTCCGGACGTGAGACTTCAGGTCATCGAGTCTGAGCCCGTCACTTCCACTAACCTGAAGTGTAATTCGTTGAGGTAAAATGCAGGCAACTGAGGCAAGGGAGGCAGGACAGCCAGGCTCGCAATCACAGGGTGACAAAGCGACCAATTTCATCCGACCACTCGACCCACACAACTGCCAGATACGCTCGTTGCATCGCGTGCGTTGTGAACGAGTTGTTCAAAGTGCTAGTTTAAGTGCATCCATTTTATGAATGTGACTTCATGTTAGTTCATATTAGATGTTAATGACGCGTTTTGCAAATTAAGGAACTAAGAGTGTTTTTTTCGTGAAGGTGATTATAGTTTTTTCGTTGCGATCAGCGTTTACTGGAAAACAAACGAGAAAATGCTAGTGCTCTCACGAGAGAGCTGTTGTACCCCACAAGTTGTTACAGTTAAAAGGTTGTGTACAAACTCTGGAGCAGACCAGGAGGCCGTGGAGTGATTCAGGTCAGTAACAGTCCCGAACAAATAAAGTCTAATTGAGAAGAGAACTCGGTTTTTTGTGCACCAATCATCTATTCAAAAAACTGCATCGAAAAATCAACCCCTTACACGAGGGTCCGATGCTCACAGGTCCGTAATTCAGGCACGAGACTGATAACTCGATAATGGAATGCTGGCTCTGATGGACGGCAGGGCTGTTAATATACGTGGGGCTCTGTGGGGTAAATCAGCCCTGGATAACGAGTATACTCGGAATGGGGATTCTCATTTGAAATTAAAATTTTTCAAGTTGTTTACTCCAGGGCTTCTCGACCACTAGGACATAGAGGAGATAGTCAAGTGTGAACTCCTTGTTTTTTCAGGCTGTTGTTAAAAAAAACAGGTGTTTACTTGATATCGCCATCAGCACAACCAGATGGAATCATTCTGGAATTCTGTAGAGAGTGTCATTGCTGCCGTGAAACCTAGGCTTTGGTTATGAAAAATGGATTTGAGGAAGAGAAAAACAAATCAAATTGTGTCAGTCCAAGTACTCTCATCTCATGCTTGGCGATGTGTGAAAAGTTTTAATTAATTTATACATATGTATTAGTTTATGCACAATAACTACTAGAAGTTTTCGTTATCTATTAAAAACTATTATTTTATTGACGCTTTTTTCGATCGACATGGAAGTAGAGTTGAAAATTGCGAGTGATGAGTTGCTGTGATCACATGCAATCTGCATTCACAGGCAGAAGCTACTACGCATAAACTTCATGTGGCTTAGTCTATCAAGTAAATAAATTATGCTTGTCTCATGACATGAACATGCGCAATTTCCTAAAAATTATCAAATCTTTTTTGTGTGTTCCCCCTCTTTAATTTGATTTATCATGGGGAATTTGAGTTATAACGTTTTATAATTTCTTATGGATATTATTCCTGTGTTGATGAGTTTGTTTAAATCGAGTTATTGCTTACGCTTTCTTCCCCTGATTGCAAGCATATATAAAACCTTCGTACGAGCAATTATTGTAATATGTGAGCGAATTGCTTTAAGCTTCTCATACCAGGTGGTTTAAAGGGACACAATGAATATCAGCGTGTTAGTATTTTTATTGCTTCTAAAATTCAATGAAATAAACTGCGTTACGGCCTTTGAACTGCTTTGAAATGTAACATATTAACCGACCTTTCTTCAATTTTACCTGGACGGCTGGTTTGTCAGTTAGAAATTATTCAATATATTTTCCCCGGAGTCATCAAAAATAACAGTTAGGACAATATATGATAATTCCGAAATTAAATAAAATTGGCTTTTTGCATCTAAATAGGAACAAAATACTTTAATGCAACTGAACAGAAGTAAACAGAAATTCTTCAAGATAGTCTACCCATTCAGATCCACTGCTATGTTAGTAACAGCAAGGGGTTGATCAAAGCCGCTATTGTGTAGGAGTACAATGATCAATTTTTGAACTTTCCTGTCAAGGAGTTTGTTCTATTCAGTTCATACAAGGAATTACTTGTATGAACTGACAATAACTACACCAAGCACTACAAACTTCTTTATTTTCTTGCAATTATGATACTTAAACATTTGACACAGAACGAATTTTTCAGCTTTCTATTTAAGGCTGCAGATTAAACATAACGCAAGATAAAGTTGAACCATTACTCTGTGTGACATTTATTTAAACAAAGAAATGTGTTGACAAACATAAATAAAGATAACTTAACGCTTATACTTGTGAAGTTGATTATGGCATATATTCAATATTCATGCATTATTCGAGACGCTCAAAATTCATTACCCCAATTCTAAAGCTTATGGTTCAAGAACATTTCTCCGCCGCAGAGTTGGTTTCATGGTTTCATTCGTCTTCTATGGAGTCTCTCCTAACCTCGTCAGTCAAACCTAGTTTCAATTGATTGAATTTCCATAGTCGCAGGGCGGAGTGCTGAAAAACAGCATGACTCACAAGCTGAATTTCTGAATTGGACTCAAGCTGAGAGCTGCAGCGCAGGAGGTGCACACGACCGCCCGTCCAGCACGTCGGGACAAAATTGCATGCGTTGAAAGATTTTTTCTACGTAGAGATTCCAGTCTGATCCATGTATCAGTGGGAAGATGCATTTTATTTTGTATTGTTTTGTTTGGAAATGCTTGCGACTTCTCATAAATAGAACTAATACGCTTAAAGAAATCATCAGCCTACTAATCGAAAGTCGTTACTTTTATGTTCATTTCTTGAAGGAATACCCGTGACCTGAAGCTACTACATGTTTCCTAACCAGCAATCGCAGTCAATTACCAGCAAATCTAATTAAAATATTTACAAAAAAGTTTGCGTAAGATTCCCGTATCTGACAAGTTTATAAATCTACAGTATCCATGTTTTTGAATTTTTATACTTTAATTTTTTATGATTTGAAGTTATTTCAAAGCGCTGACATTATAAAGTAAATACGAACTACTTGAGCTGTTATACAATACTATAAATAAATTTTGCTGTATTCCTCGTTGGTTTTTGTGAACAGCTAAATGTTGCAGCCTTTGTTCATTGATTTTAGTCAATTATGAAGCACTAAAATAATGTGGATAATTACAATGCTAGAAATGTATGGGTAGCTGAGTATAGATCGTATTTACTTTCTTTAATATAAGTGCCCTAAAAAATTGAACAAGGTCCATCAACGTATTTTTTCTACTTTTTCATTCTTGTTAAATTTCATTTCATATCTTAGCTCAAAAGTTAATTTATTTAAAGCATATTTAGTAGGGAAGTCGATATAAAATGAAACATGAACCTGCTGTCAAGATTTGCCAGGCAGCGAGCAATAAAAAATGGTTGGAGAAGGCTGGCAGATGCAACGAAAAGATTTAGCTTCTTTTCGTAAAAATGGCGGTTTTAAATAAAATAGATCAAATGCTAATTAGGTTTGAGGAATCTGGAGATAAGCATTGCAGTTAGAACTTATGCTCAAAGTTTTTTTTGGGTCTAAATTTTTCAACTCATCAATACTACGATATTTAGTTCTAGTCCACAAATGTTCAGAATAAAACGCTTTCTTGAAAATAATTTAGGCCTAGCGTTGTTGCATCTTCTACACACCAAAGTCTGCATGCACATCCCTGCATTACTCTCGTGATCACCAAAGTGAGGCAGGGAATGACGACCTTCGCGTGAGAGTGACATTCATGAAGATTCTTTTCGTATCTGCAAAATGCCACCGGGAAGTTGTATGCAGCGTGCCAAGACTTCAAGCTGGTTGCTCAATTATATACTTGCAAAAAATAAATTCTTCGGCTACAGAATAAATATGTCTTCGTTTGTTGTAAATACATTACTGAAGATAGTTTTGGCATCAGTTTGCAGGGCCGCTGGAAGTAATGAGTAGCGTATATAAAGCGTATAGTAGCGTATAACTATAATTTTGTTGGACACCAAAATAAAAGATACCCTCTCAATTTTTCAAAATATATCACTTTAATTCCTTCAAACTATCATGCATCGTGATGTAAACATTCTCCCTTAAATATCCACAGAGGACAAAATTAAAAGGATTTAGATCCGGAGATCAAGGGGCCAATGAAGGCCACGTAACCGCGAGATTAATCGGTGTGGAAAAATGTCCTTCAGTATGTTCATCGGTTCTCTTCTGTTGAGTCCATTCCTCTGCATCAAGTGATCAATAATTTAGTTCAAATTGTTCCTTTCCCCGCGATAATAATTCACTATGTTCGAGAAAAATCACAATTCGCTTGTTGTTCCTTTGTGAAGTGAAGGATTTTTTAAGTTACATTTTACGAATTATTAAGAGTTGTCAGCCTTGTATAATAAATATTGTATGTATTTATGTATAATCGTATGTGTATTTGATGTCATGCATTATGAGAAAGATACAAGATAATTCGTTTTTTTATTCAAGCTCCTAAAAGCTAAATTATCTTACGGATATATGTGTACCAAAACTGCTTTTTTTAAATGATACATTTTTAAATTTTCAGGGCATGTATTATAAGAATTGTATTGTGGATAGCAAAACCGCCGGATTACTCTTAAATACGTGACGTTTTTTCGTAATTGGCCTTCTTCCTTTTTAATAAGGAAACTCCTCCGGAAAGGCGGCCTTCACTGGCCAGTACAAAAAGAGTAGGCAAAGAAAAAGCTAATCTCAAGAAGATACAGTCCATTTGGTAAAACACACGTGAATTTTCCACGTCTCCAGAGCGTGAAAAAGTCAATTTAGCAATAAAAGTAAAAATCTTTAGCACACAGGTTTAGTTATATCAGGACCTCAGTCTATTATGGCTGATGAGTTTCTTCGGAAATCAATATAAAAATGCAAGAAAATTTATAATCTAAAACTGCGTATTCCACTATGTAATAATATAATACTCAGTTTGTTGCTTGCTTGGTCCGTCTCTCTGCCGCGGTCTTAAGGATTTAGATAGGAGGAAATTCAGTAGGATATGCATGTTTTGTAAGCATTGTATTGTGGATGCCAAAAGCACTTCCTTCAATGTGGATACTTCTTCGCATTGCCCTTGTCTACTGGCAAATCAAACGAAAAAATCCAGTAAAAAACACGTGAACTTTCACTTGTGGGTCTAATAGTAAAATAACAGTTCCCATCTAACTTATGGATACAACAAGACCTGAGGGCAAGGGTCTTATTAAGGAACCTGCAGTTCCTAAGGAAGGTCCTTCCCTGGCTATTCCTGGACGGCAGCTGGTCATTTCCTTGACCTTTTGCCCGCACCAGCTGAGGTAGACACGCCTTAGCTCCGTCTCAGCCTTGTATCCAGAATACGAAGCCCCAATCAAGGAGTACAAATTAGTTCGAACGTGCTGAGCCTTATGAAGTGTTGGCCTTCCATGTATGATATATCTGTGTATACTAGTAGACCCACACGTGAAAATTCAAGTGTTGTTTACTGAATTTTTTCACTTAATGTGCCAGTGGACGCGGGCTTTGCGAAGGAGTTTCCACATTGAAAGATGTGCCTTTGGTATCCACTATATAATGGTTGCAATACGTGTATACCCTACCGAATTTCCTCCTATCTAAATCCTTAGGAGCGTGACAGAGAGACGGACAAAGCAAGCAACAAACTGTGTATTATTATATAGTGGGATTTTATATATACTCTTAAATCGGAAGGATCGGCAATTTTTTATTCATGAGCTCGCCAAATATTCTTAAGAATAGCGTACTCTCAAAATTGGAAAGTCTTTAAACATTGCGTTCGAAGTTTAAACTTTTTAGAATTCAATCATGTAAGTGTTAACAATTTAGTTCTTTTAGGTAACTCAAGTTTTGTTTTGAAGCCCCAAGTTGTAAACTTCATTAATCTTCCGTTCAAAAATATGCTCAAGGAAAACTTTAGCACTCAAGTCAATTTTTGTTCGGGTGTGTAAACCTCGTCAAAATAATGCAAACTCACGTGCCGTGAAGACTTGGTCAAAATAATGCAAACTCACCTGCCGTGAAAACCGTCAAAATAATGCAAACTCACCTGCCGTGAATACCTCGTCAAAATAAGGCAAACTCACCTGCCGTGAATACCTCGTCAAAATAATGCAAACTCACCTGCCGTGAATACCTCGTCAAAATAATGCAAACTCACCTGCCGTGAAGACCGTCAAAATAATGCAAACTCGCCGGCCGTGAAGACCTCGTCAAAATAATGCAAACTCACCTGCCGTGAAGACCTCGTCAAAATAATGCAAACTCACCAGCCGTGAAGACCGTCAAAATAATGCAAACTCACCTGCCGTGAAGACCTCGTCAAAATAATGCAAACTCACCTGCCCTAAGACCTCGTCAAAATAATGCAAACTCACCTGCCGTGAAGACCTTGTCAAAATAATGCAAACTCACCTGCCGTGAAGACTTCGTCAAAATAATGCAAACTCACCTGCCGTGAAGATTTCGTCAAAATAATATTCGGGACCCAATTCACTGCAATTTTTGAACTTGTCTACCTCAGTTTGAGTTCTGATCAGCAATTTGTATAAGTGAAGCCGAGAAAATAAACTCGCCAAAGTCTGCATCGTCACAACGAGCTCAAAATTCACAAGTCAATCGGAAAACGCAACAAAGTTCAGAGGTCTGTGCGCTGCCCATTTCATGATAGGGATAGTCAAAAATATAGTAATTTTATAAGCATACGACACAGACCTAAAATTCAGCTTCACACCATCTCACAATTGAAAAATGAATAGTTTATTTTTCCTATAAATAATAATGAAGGTTAAATTTTACTATAGCGTATCTTCAGCCAATCCAAAATTTATTAGAGTCATGCATTCATAACTATAAGACTTCTTTTTTTGTCGCGTTAAAAATGAGTTTATGAAGCAAGTTAGGTATTTGTCTTCAGTTGCATTGCTTTGCGTATGGATACCTAAATATTCATCTTTCTACTAACTTTCCAAAACGTCACAGGAAATTTTAGGCATGTTAAAACTTACGGAACTCTGTTTTTACTCTCCTCCTAGAGATTCTACATATGCTCCTCGTCCGAGTTTGCATTGAAAAGCCTAAAAGAAATAATGTATAAGGAAATAGTTAGTAAAATTTCGTGCAAAATATACCGAGATTTTTAAATAAGTTCCATGATTGTCGTATGACAAGCCTCACGCAGCTCGTTACATGGGTAAGTTTACGCATTCTAATACATGCATGGGCCTGTAAGGATAATGATAATGCGCGCGTTGCTCGATGTTTCCCTGATGCTCAGCTCCATTGGCACGTAAACTATCTTAGTCATAATTGAAGATATTGTACAGTTAAGAAGCAGGTAACGACTGTCGCTTGCGTTGTGATTATTAGTTAACTTATCAAAGTAGTGACAACTATATCACATTCCCGAGAGAAAGTTTCAGTGATTATGGTTACTTGCAGTACCTGCAAAACGAGAGATTTGGAGAATACACCAGTGACTGAAGTTTCGGAATGTTTGATATGACAAGGGAAAACAGACTTGGGGTCATTTAAAAGCATTTGATCTCTTAATGTACAATGATTTTTGATAGAAATTAAACAATGGTACATTCAGTAGTAGGGAAAGGAAAGTATAAAATTCATTATAATAGCAACACATCCAATAAAATTTATTTTGAACTACTGCTTTAACTGTTTGAATTTCTTTTTACGAACAGATCCAACTTCGTGAACAGCAGAGTATTCTATACGTTTTTAACCGCTGCAATATTATCATTTGTTTCAATTGTTAGACTGTTGACAAACAGTTCAAGTTAACTGTTCTAACTGTTGATATATATCTCACGTTAACTGTTCTACCTGTTCAGAAGCTGGCAGAGTTATATCTTCTAATTGTTCAGAATCTGACAAAGTTAGTTGTTATAATTGTTCAGAAACTGTTAAAGTTAAATGCACCATCTATCCAAATAAGTCTACTACAACAGAACCAGGGTGCTGAGTTTGCCTCACTGAGACTGACAGGCAACAACATGACGTAGTTTAGACGATAACTACAGGGTGTCTCAAAAAAATGTACTCACCCTTTAACCGTTGCTAACATGCTGTCTTCTTTGTGTTGCAGGTGTGAGGTTCGAACCTTTGCGAACATGATTCTTTAATCATATTTAATCATGTTCGCAAAGGTTCGAACCTCACACCTGCAACACAAAGAAGACAGCATGTTAGCAACGGTTAAAGGGTGAGTACATTTTTTTGAGACACCCTGTATATGTATCTGGATTATCAGTAAAGTTGAGATATTCAAGAGTTGTCTTCAATATTTGGTAATGTTTAAGCCAGGCACGTCGCTATGACGGAAAATAACCAGCAATGGATGCCTAACAAAATATTTTTGGCAGAAATGACACATATATCTTCCATCTACGCGAATATTCCAGTGAATTTTGAAACAACGTATGAGGAAATATGGCATAATAATAACTTCAGTATGAGAGGAATTACTTTAAAAGCCATTCACCATAAACTGATCACACACTTTAGTGAAACTACACATGAACGTCTATTTCATTTTGGGTAATTGTACGACAGTCAAATAATACCTTTTTTACTTTCTGGTATTTCCAATACAAGCATTATCCAAGACCTAATAAAATAGACTTCTCTGCAGAGTTTACAAACTAAATTTCTAAACTCTATGTACATTAAAATCCACTGGAAGCGATGGAATAAAGTTTAAAAGTTTTCTCGGGTGCGCCTCACGTGACTGCGCAAGTTGCTTAGAGCAGCAAAATAGCCCATTAGAGCTGCAACTCAGGCGGCAAGAGAACAGTTAACAATTCCACAAAATAATGTTCTCTTTGTACAACGGCCTCTAATAATCCTTCCAGCAGGAAAAATGCCCCTGCGTTAGAGCAGGCAGTAGCCATAAATTTGAAAACTTGAGGCCATACTTTCTTGAAGTTCTTACAGAAAATTACGGATCTTATCTGAGCACTTAAAGTGGGCCGCTGTCCGGTACCGCACTACTTCCACAGCACCGCTTCTGCACCTCTTCCACGCCGGTAGCCGTACATTGACTTCTCCAGGCAACACCGGCACTCAGGACCAGTAGGCCAATGCTTGCTGTGGCGCTGCAGCGAACATTTTCCAAGTGGCTTCCTCCGAAAGAGCTTTCTATCTCTTTCTTACACTCTCTCTTTATCTTTCCTGAACTAAAAACACGCATGTGAACAGCAGTGCAAGCGTGTGAGTGTAAGATACATTTTCTTCGCCACTTGTTCTCACTGAAGATGTACGTAACAAAGAAAAATTTGGAATGGTCTGCATGTGACGACGTTACTAGTAGTAGTCTGTATAGTCTGCACATAACTGCTTGGTGTGTGAGTCATGGTCTGCCATTATAATGCAATGCAACGATGAGCATTTTAACTGGCTTTCGCTTACAAAAATATCAGGTCATCTCAGATGTAACCTCAGCACTTTGAATAAGGAAAGAAGAAATCAAAACACACATTTTATGCAATATATCACGCGTTTGCGGCTCCCAAAGGACCTATATTTCGGTTTATGAAGGATGAACAGCGAAGAAATCGATCGCCTTGTGAAAAATTATACAAAGATCGTTTCAAAAACATTTTAGCTTTGAGGTGCGAGTGATCCTGCCATCAGTATGGCCAAATGGCAAGAGGTTCTTTCTTGTGATGCAAGAGTTGTAGGTTTACATCTGCCCGTAATAGTCGGTTTCTGTTTCCTGCTTAATAATCGACTTATTCAATGTAGCTTAAGTAAGTTCTTTCTGCATTTATTTGAGTAGTCTTTTTTACGATACCGCTATTCCATCTTTTCCATTTTAAACAAATAACAGAGATGTTCCTGTTTCTTTCAGTATTTGGACAGTGATGTTGTTATCAGTCTTTCTATTTAGTTTTGAAGAGAGATGCTTGCAGCAGCTTGATCAAAGCGATACGTTCAAATTGATGGCATTCTCGTACTTCTCGATCCTCTTTTACATGAAATAGTGACGTCAATCAAATAATTTGAAAAAATACTATAGTAAATTAGTAACTTTTATCCCAGTAACAAAAATTTTGCACTATAAGGAAATATTCAATAAGAAAATGGTTAGTTAGATGTCGATGAACGATAAACACTGAAATTTAAACTTGGGTATGTATTACATAGAACGTTATATTACATTTGAAACCTCAAATTCATTACTTTTTACTAATATATTACCTGATATGAACACACGGGTTTCATGATTGTACAAAAAGGAAATCTGCTAAACTTACGCTGTTGCCATTGAACTCTACAATTTCTAATTTAAAGTAGAAGAATGTAGCACTCAGTACAGTCCTAAAACAAACAGAAGATTTCAATGATTGCAGATTTTGTAGGCTTATTCGGCAGAGATATTACATTAATATTATTTAATGCAATCTGATATTCAAAATACTGTTCAGTGTCAGAAAGAACTAACATGAGACATAACGCATAAGATGACTTTATATGATTATCAGTACGAGTTTTCAGAACGTAATTCTTACAACACGCAAATTAACTCATGCTTCGCTGAACTACACAAAGGAGCATGCAAAAGGAAGATAGAGTTTCAGACAGTGTATTTAAACAAGGAAAGTTTTGCAGGTATTTCTCTGTTGTAAAACTGGTAACAATGCAAAATGATTGCTCCTCAGATTCACAGAATCCAATTATAAATTGAAATAAAATTTGAAAATTGTATTTTTCAATCTCAGAGAACCCTGATATACTCGCAACTTCCAGGGCTGTTCAAAGCTTTGTATTTATAACTGAGAAAACTGCAGACTATAACTAGGACCAATTTCTTTAACGTATCTTTTCACAGTTATTACTTCTGTTTTATCTTTTTTTCTGCCATCAGTCACTCTATTTTCCAGCCCACAGGCCCCAAGCGCTCAAGCTCCGCGGCTCATTTTGTATTTACCACCGTGGAGCTGGACATCTTCTTTCCATTTGCCCTTCAGAAATTTATGATCCGCGAACAATAGTTCTCAGGACGAGCAAATTTTGACTCTAAGACCGAGCTGCAGGAGGCTTGAAGCTCACCCCAACCACCACCAGAGGCCGATGTGTGGTCTTCTGATTCTGTTACTTTAAAAACTAACCTTGTGACAATTCAATTTTCTAACACGAATTTCAATCAAAATTGTTATTCCAATTTTTATTTGAACAAAATGAAAATAATACGGTTAGATTTTTTAGTAGCTTCGTCAGCAGCGGTTCAGAATTTTAGTTGTGACTCTAGAAACAACTGAAGTCTGATGACGAATGTGATAAAGTTCGTCACTTGTTCCACGTCCCTAAACGTTTCAGTGAACTTCACTCATTAAGATAAAAGGTCAACCAAGAATGGTTTCATTCGTTTTTTGGAATTGCAATCGTGTCTAAAATTGCAGTGTAGTTTTGGTCTTGAATACAAAATCGCATACGATTCTACGAATTTTTTGATGCTTAAAAAGTAGTGGCGTTCCATCACCTGAATTATTATTCGATCTTCAATCATTTCATCTATCTGGTACACCACCCTACGGCCTTCAATAATACATGGAAAACAAAAAAAATTGCGATTAAAGAGTATCACATCCAAGGTCTAAGTCTGTTTACCTTCAATTATCAGAAAAATCTTCTTTTTATAATGGTTACACAACCCAAAAAGTGAATGAATACGTTCAACGTTGAGCAAATTGAGCGTAATTCTTGAACTTTATAGATCAATTAATGTTCAGTTCTGGGTTTAGCTGTAACGAAATCAACTTGAGATTCAAGTTATTGCTCATTTAGCGCATCAAACTTGCTGGCAAGACTTTTGTTGCTGCCCCGAGAGAGAACTTCTCTTAGCCGCAGTAAGAAAAGTTCAAAATGTGTAGATTTTTTGAGCTGCTTTTCTCAAGCACGCTGTGAAAGTTTCGTCATTAGAGTTGCATGAGGGCAAAAGGCACTAATATTGCCTTCTAGAACGCTATAGTCCAAAACATAGAGCCAAAATGGGTTCTCATACCAGAATGTGGGCTAAAAACGCACAAGTGGACATTTTGAAGGGATATTGAACGAGTTTCCTCTCCAGCATCGCCACAACACGCTGCAGCGCAGGGATGTCGAGTTAAAAGCCAGAAACAAGGCGGAAATTTATTCCGAAGGAATTTTTCACCCAGAAAATTAAGTTAAGTTGAAGCTAAGTGAATTACAGTAATTTTTGGAAAACGTTAGCTGATAAAATACAATAATCCGATACGACTCACCACAGAACATTGACTAAACCCGGATATTTGCTCAACTAAATTTTTGTGGCTTCTCGAAAATTCCGAGCTTTCATTTTAGGTCACGAGTTATAAGAAACTCAGTAAACATGTTTAAAGAGAATAAATATACAGGACTCCTACGCCTTTCTCAAGGGCAATAAAATTAAAATAACAAAACGTAACGTGGGACAAAAATATTTGGTTATGATTAGTAACATTCCTCTGTATTTAGACGCGTAGCCGCCCTTTTCAATAACAGTAAGAAGACGGTTATTACAAGTGAAAACTGGCTTTTCATATTTATAGTCATCGGTATTTTCCGTCACTCTCCAATGTAGATGGTCCTCAAACACGAGAGGTTCTTTGGATCCTT
This sequence comes from Trinorchestia longiramus, assembly GCA_006783055.1. Classification (NCBI taxonomy): domain Eukaryota; kingdom Metazoa; phylum Arthropoda; class Malacostraca; order Amphipoda; family Talitridae; genus Trinorchestia; species Trinorchestia longiramus. The sequence goes on from VCRD01004564.1 coordinate 27,500, forward strand.
TTTACGTAAAGCAACTTTCAATATTCGCCTCTGATTCACAAGAGTATTGAGGTCAGGGAATTTGTTAGGCCATGGAACGACACTTTTCTATCCATTCTCTTGTCAATTACTTCATCTTTCAGATCATTTTCTTTCTTGGACGTTTACTGGAGCAAACCGTAAAACTTTTGTTGTAAATGGGAACAGCTTCCCTTCCAGTACATTCTTCTACGGAGTGCTGTCCATCTGCTCATCATTGATGTAGAGTTGCCTTATGCCCTGTGTTATGAAATAGCCTAGACAATAATGCTGTCTTATCCGTGATCGACGGTAGGAATGGTGTGCTTTGAATCATAGGCTGTCTTTGCCTTTCACCAAACATGAAAAGCATCATTTCACTCAAAAAAAAACATTATTTTGCTGTCTTCCGAGCACACAATCTATTTAAAAACTTTACTTCGTCAAGATTGTCTTTGGCGAATTTTAAAGGGTTCTTTGTTATGTTGTGTAGTAAGAAACGACTCAAAAATTCTTAAAGAAAAATCCAAATTCAGAAATAATGAGTGACAAATTTTAAAAAACTAGATGCCCTGTGTGATTTCAAAGTTTAGTTATATACGGGTTACAAGAAATTCAGAAATCAGATATTCCAATGGGCCCTATTCTATCAGCTTACAATACTCATGATTCAAAACTGTGGACAAATTCAATACCTCTATTGACTCATTTTTGAATGAGCAAATATTCAGTCACCAACTTTTATGAATAACGAGTAATTATTCAGCGGTCAGTGATATGAATAATTCGTTTATGTATAATTTCTGTGTCTCAACACATGCCTTGTGATACACAACTGATGCATTACACTCCGTACATGATGAGTACATAACTCCTAGTAGATAATTATTACATGACTCAAGGTACATCGAAAGTAGATGACTCGTAGAGCAAACTATGTGACGTATGATGCACAATAATAGGACACGAGATACACAATAATTGTAAACACAGGGTATAAACTCTTTATATTAAGTTGTTACAAACAAAAATAATGGCCGCTCGTAGGTCTGGAAGGCTTCTGAAATCGGCCATTATTTTTGTAACAACCTAATATAAAGCCAAATACAAGTTGGTAAATCTCCCTTGCCTCTGTCTCTTCGTGCTGGCTTATGCATCCCTTATACATACCATAAAGTCATTTAAAAGTGCTAATTTTTCAACTTTCTGTAGGACAAATAATGAGGAAGATCTCCTAATTTTAGTCTTTTCACATGTACCCATAAATCTAAATGAAATAAAAACTTAAGTGTTGTCAAATTATGCAATACTTCGAACTAAGGGCATAGTTCTGTGTGTGAGAATGTGTGTACACATTCAAAGAAGTTTATGACGATAAGATAATTAAGTTGTACGTTATTGAGATGTTGTTACTCTGTTTTTTATATATCACATCTAAAGTTTGACTGCTCTTTTTTACCAGCATTGGCGATGGGATCTTTGAATTTCGAAAAGTTCATCATTAAAAATGTTCCTTATAAGTTAGTTCTTTTTTATTTCACGTGTGAGATTTTCTAGAACGGAAGTGAAATGGAAGAAACTGCCTTAGTTCTCCAACTTTAGGCCTAAGCTAAACTAACTTGTTTACTGATGTTTAATTCTTCAAATCTTCTAGCACAAGCGAGAAGTAGCAATGATAAATTTTGTACTTGAAATCTTCATGACGTATGGATAAACTTCTTGACTTCTTCAATGTAGTAGTGAGGCTAAAATCTGTAGGTATCTGAAAGATTTCGTTTGAGAATTTTTGACGAGCTTCAAATGAATGGAGCATTGCAACTGACGCTCATATTGAACAAAAGAGAACCATTAAGCCATGACTTCTTAATGTAAGTTATAGTGAATTCTATTCATCCATATTCTATTCTACGCTGCAGCTTCAACATCAATGAAAAAACAGAGCTTGCTTAGTCTAAGTTTTTAATTAAATTTATTATTCTTTACTTGGGCTGTACGCTTAGTCTGAAATTTTGTCGAAGTTTATGGTATTTTAAATTTGACTTTGCAATTTGCGATACAAGTGCAAGGGAGGCAAAGAGAGAAAGCTCCAATGATGGAAAAATTTGCATTTAAACTGGGAGGCTGGACAGGTTAGTGGAGCGCTAAATAATGAAGGCCGTTCACTATGCATGATGTGAACGCTGCTCTCACAAAAAAAAATCCGTTGCCTGCTCTGTCGAATTTTCAAGCCCGAATTTACACAATGAAAGAGAAATACGTTTCCTGTAGGGTATGTTGGACATGTAGGACATGTAGGACATGTAGGGTATGTAGGACATGTAGGACATGTAGGGCGTGTAGGACATGTGGGATATGTACGACATGTAGGACATGTAGGACATGTAGGGCGTGTAGGACATATAGGACATATAGGACATGTAAGGCAGGTAGAGCATGAAGGGCGTGTAAGACATGTAGGACATGTAGGGCATGTAGAGCATAAAGGACATGTAGGATATGTAGGAAGCGTAAGGTAACTTTCGTACATTTGAAATATTAACAGCTTTTTCCTTCAATATGTAAACTACATTTACAAAAAATATACTCAGCATTTCATCAGAGTGCATTTCATGTAGACAGTTTTTAATGAATCCTTGCAATAAAACCCATTCTTTCTCGTCCTCAGCAATACACAGGCATTATGGTCGATATTGGCGTGTCTCTCGGGCTTCTATATATAATAGAGCACTAAGTGCGTATGTTATAGCGTTTTATTCGAGCTTCTGTGAACAATATTAGTAGTAAAGTAAAGGAGACTCACTCTGTCTATTCAGGGCTATGAAGAGAGGCATTTACATCTTCTCATGGCCTTTTTTATTCAGGCTTCATATTCTTTAGGTTTCTACGTTAATTACCTGAGATACCATTCCTTTTAATCGCCAATCCTACTCAAAAAACAATTAACTTTTTAACAGCAGCGTATTGAAATCTTGTGCGCTTTGGTAATTATCATATTGAAAGCTTGCTTTCAAAATCAAATTAATTTTCTTTTAATCCTAATTTCACCTCTGTTCCAGTGGGATATCTGAAACTGAAACTTTCTTCAGTCTGAGAAAGAAAACTTTCAATCACGCTAACATCGCAGTCTGGTAAGCTTTTCAAGTAATATTTGTGTTTTGTTAGTGCCAAAAACAATCGAGTCCATTGTCCATACAGCCAGCGATAATCCAACAAAGGAGCTAAGCTGGTCACATGCGTTTTTTTCTGCGTGTTTGTTTCTATTCGTGACGTACTGTAAAGAAGGCGGTCAATACAAACACGACCGTCAGATCTGTAAATAAACCCTCGTGACAACTGCGTCATTTTTACTGTCAGGCACAACTACTCACTCTACCTGCACCTGCACCTGCAGTTGCACCTGAACCTGAACCTGCACCTGTAGACACCTGTACCTGTAGACACCTGCACCTGCACCTGTAGACACCTGCACCTGCACCTTTAGACACCTGCACCTGCTCCTGCACCTGTAGACACCTGCACCTGCACCTGTAGACACCTGCACCTGCACCTGTAGACACCTGCACCACATCACTTGTCTGCCTGCACTCGCTTCACCAGTGACAGGTCACATCGGTAACACTCCTGCTCAGCGCATTCATGAATTTCTCTGCAATGAGATCACAGAGCTCCGTTGTGTGGAAGTTTTGATAATCCTAAGCCGGTGTCTCATGAGCTCCTTTTTTGCGTCACGTTCTCGTGTTCGGTTGTCTTACGTGCGAATACATTATGGTCATTTATGCACTGTAAGTCTTGAGCAGAAATGTTTCACCGAAGTTCAGTCACCATAAGTACGTCAGTCTCACGCAGCTCGTCTCACGTCCTGCTCACGCAGCTCGTCTCACGTCCTGCTCACACAACTCGTCTCACGTCCTGCTCACGTCCTGCTCACGTCCTGCTCACACAGCTCGTCTCACGTCCTGCTCACGTCCTGCTCGCGCCCTCATGCAATGTTTGCGTTCCACAAACGCAGGGGCGTGGTGACGAGGCGTCATCTGCACGGCACAGTTGATCTTAGCCTGTCAACTCAATTTCACACTTAACGAGCGTGCTTGTCTTTGCTCGTTAAATTGCCCCTCTCAAACAAGCGTTTCCTACGCTGCTCAAATTTCACTCTCGTATATCATCGTTATTTTGTTGTGTTCATAATGATGCGGGTTTTGCTAGTAACATTTAATTCTTGCAAGATTTCATTCAGTGCTCAGCTGCGTCAGAGACAAAGGAACAGACGCGAACATTACAGCGTGATTCCCTCAAGTAACTATGGAAGAAATGAGTAAAGAATCAAGTGCTCAATGTGCCGAGTAACTCAGGGTTGGCGTTTGTGTTCATTTGTTTAATTTCGCCAAATAGTTCACGAGGTAAATTATTGACAGTGATTACCAAACTTCACAGAAATACAGAAGAGCGAAAGTAGCAATACAACTTATATTTGTCTCGTTTGAACTCATGATTGAGTTTGTGTTAATTGATCACAATGCATAAACTGGGTGTTAAGGCACTGAGCTTATCAGTCAGAGGAGATATTTGATAATTATGTTTCTTCATGAACTAAAATCGTCCATTCAAACAATTTCTTATTTTCGTCAAACAAGTTCTAATTTTCATTTCAACGAGAAAATTGTAACGGTTTATTGGAGGCAAAAATTTTAATTTACTTAATTTCTGAGTATAAATATGTCCGGCTATTTATAAGCATATTTAGAGAATAAAGTAGTACATGAGTGTGACAGGCTGGGCTCAGACTTTACTTCATGGAATCAAGATACCTCACACAAGGGCACCTAACTCAGAACACGAGTGGTACGGCACCATGAGATTTATATTTGTTTTATTACTTTAAATTTATATTTCTTTTATTACGTTAAATTTATATTTGTTTCTTTACGTTAAATTTATATTTGTTTCTTTACGTTAAATTTGTAATTGTTTCTTTACGTTAAATTTATATTTGTTTCTTTACGTTAAATTTATAATTGTTTCTTTACGTTAAATTTATATTTGTTTCTTTACGTTAAATTTATAATTGTTTCTTTACGTTAAATTTATATTTGTTTCTTTACGTTAAATTTATATTTGTTTCATTATGTTTGAACAGCGCGTGAGTCAAGAAAAGTGACGCCGTCTGGATGAGAACTGACTAAAAATCTAAGGCGGAAAAATACTGAACTGTTAATCTACCACATGTTACTCTTGGTAGATCAAAAAGCCACCTTAAGTAGTAGATGAAATTTAAGTAAATTTCACAAGTAGTAAATGAAATTCAAGAGGAAAAAAGTGGAAAAAATATGTTCACGCAAGGTAATCTAAGAAAGTTAGACACTAAATCTGATTACAAGCAGTTTTAAGCCTAGATAAAAACAATTTTAAGGCTTGACATAAACTTCAAGTAATTAATGACATCTTATATCCGAGTTATCACAGCAATACATCGTACTATTATTATGGAACCTTGCATATGAAAAATTGATTGGAGGAATTTTAATTCCGAAGTGAAAGTGGTTGTTCTCCAAGTAGTTAATTGAGGCATCACTCATTTGTTTTTAACAAGTTGTACTGATTTGAAAACCCCAACATTTTTTATCAATTTAACAATAAACACATACTTAAAGTAAGGAAAAATGTTTGTGCGTACAGATTAAAAACAGGATGAATCATAGTAGCAATAAGGGATTGGAGGAATGTACACAACGTACATGCTCCAGTACACAATGTGCATGCTGCAGGACACAATGTGCATGCTCCAGTACAAATGTACATGCTCCAGTACAAAACGTATATGCTCCAGTACAAAATGCATAAGTTCCATAACAAAATATTCATGCTTTAGGGTAAAATGTACATGCCCTAGTACAAGATCCACATACTCCTGTACAAAATGTACTGATGGGAGCTCGTTGGAATACTTTCCCACGTTTTAAGCAATATATACAACAATCTTGTCAGCAATAATTGGTTCACAAATCTAACCAATTTTGATCATTCTTTCACTCAAAGGTTTTCATCTGCTCTCTAAAGTTTACTCTACTGTCTCAATAATTCAGTCTACTGCTTTAATAATCCAGCCTACTACTACAATACTTTAGTCTACTGCCTCAATAATCCTATGTTTTTGTTAACGTGCAAGAAATGAATGTTAAATTTCCTATTGATGTTATGTGTTTTATCACAAAAAACTCTAGACTAATATAATAACAGAATTAGGATATTAAGTCAAGGCAAATCATTGATTCAATTGTGTGCTGGACATGGGTATGCTATGTAAAGTACAGGGTGGCCCATAAGTAAGGTACCTTTCTAAAATTATTGTAACTATAAACTAAAACGGGTAAAGAAATTTGATTAATTCAAAATGAAAGAAGCAATTTCAAAGTTTAATATAAATTTATGAATGAAACAATACAATATCTTTTTAATGATCTCCATTATCAGTCAAAGAATGGCGTGCTCTTCCAACGGTGCTGTTGATTACTTTCCTTAATGTCTCTGGTGAAGTGTTGTTCATCTCTTGAATAATGTTTAGTTTTAATTGCTGTAAAGTATCAGGCATTTCAATATAAACACTTTCCTTTAAGTATCCCCAGAGAAAGAAATCAGGAGCACTTAGATCTGGAGATCGAGGCGGCCACGGTATATCACCAAAACGAGAAATTATTCTGTTTAGAAAAAGTGTTTTTAACATTTGCATTGTTTCTTTCGCTTTGTGCGCTGTAGCTCCATCTTGTTGGAAAAAGGTAATCTCTGTGTTATTATCTCCAATTTCAGATATCAAATATTCTTGAATCATCTGTCTACACAGGTTTTCATTAACACAAATTGCATCACCATTAGCATCTTAAAAAAAATATGGTCCAATGATCCTCGAAGACGTGATGCCACACCATACTGTTACTTTAGCTGAGTGAAGTGGACGTTTATGAATTTCTTTTGGATTTTCTGAAGCCCAGAATCTGCAATTTTGCTTATTAACAAAACCATTGAGGTGAAAATAGGCCTCATCAGTCATTATCAAATTCTTTACGAAGTTTTCATTTTCTGCAAGCTGCAGAAAATTCGCAAAATTTAATCGCTTTTGGTAGTCTGTAGGATGGAGTTCTTGAGTTAATTGAATTTTATATGGATAATATTCTAGATCTTTTACCAAAATACGTTGCAGTGAGGTAAATGACATTCTCAGTTGAATTGTACGTCTCCTAGTTGACGTTTTGGGCCGATCAGCAACACTCGTTGCGACAAGCTGAATTGAAGCGCCAGTTCGTATGATCAGTGGCCTGCTACAACGTTGTCTGTCTGCTGTTGTCCCAGTTTCTCTAAATTCCAGTACCATTTTTTATGCAGTTCTTCGAAGGACTTCTTTCAATACCATCAAAATTCGTGTAATTCCTCTGAACTGCAGTAACCGAACAATTACATCGGAAGTAAAGTTCCAATATTTTTGCTCGTTGTTCCATTGCGTAGCGATTCATTTTCGGGGGTGGATTTTATGAATTTTTTGGGCAATATGTTGTGATTGTTAGTAAACTTGATACGCTGGTAGAAAACTTTTAAATCTCCTCATACACTCTGAATTAACCAAATCTCTTTGCCATTTGTAGTTTTATAGCTATGATAGTTTTAAAAAGATACCTTACTTATGGGCCACCCTGTATAACATCACATACACTACACGTATGTGATATAGTATCGTAAGTCACGAAATGCATAGCAGCATACACATTATAACCTTCTAGTATGGTATGTGCTACATTTAGTGCGAGAATATTCCTCGAACTTAAAAAACAAAAACTGGTCCACTCAAAAGTTGAATGAAATTCAATGAAGTTCTCAGCAAAGATATTTAGTCTCAAATTAGAGTATTTTCTGATCATATTAAGGATACTGAAAAACGTGTAAGGAATATTTTAGGCCTTGTATAGAACACACAAATGTTTTTCTCGTGCATGTTCGTGTTCAGAACGTCAAGAAATATTAACATTTCATGTAGGTTTCTATTTTTGCTCATGGATTTACTCAAATATAAAACTTTGATCCAGTATTGAGTGAGATGTTAGGAGAAAGGTTCTTCGACCCACTTGAAACAAATATATAAAATTGTTAACGTGATAACGAAAAAATTTTCAAACGTGAATTTCAAAGAGCATCTCACAAGAATGCATGTAGCAGCTCGACTGTCCCTGCAGACTGTGCCCTCATGCATCATAGAGGACGACAGGTGCTCGAGCAGCCATAACTGTTCAGAGTTATGACTGTACTATGTGTCATGACTGTTCAGCGTTATGACTGTACTATGTGTCATGACTGTTCAGCGTTATGACTGTACTATGTGTCATGACTGTTCAGAGCTATGACTGTACTATGTGTCATGACTGTACTATGTGTCATGACTGTTCAGAGTTATGACTGTACTATGTGTCATGACTGTTCAGCGTTATGACTGTACTATGTGTCATGACTGTTCAGAGCTATGACTGTACTATGTGTCATGACTGTTCAGAGCTATGACTGTACTATGTGTCATGACTGTACTATGTGTCATGACTGTTCAGAGCTATGACTGTACTATGTGTCATGACTGTTCAGCGTTATGACTGTACTATGTGTCATGACTGTTCAGAGCTATGACTGTACTATGTGTCATGACTGTACTATGTGTCATGACTGTTCAGAGTTATGACTGTACTATGTGTCATGACTGTTCAGAGTTATGACTGTACTATGTGTCATGACTGTTCAGAGCTATGACTGTACTATGTGTCATGACTGTTCAGCGTTATGACTGTACTATGTGTCATGACTGTTCAGAGCCATGACTGTACCATGTGTCATGAAAATTCAGAATTATGACTGTACAAACAGTCACCTCTTTATTCGGCCACTCAGTCGACTGTAGAAGCTCTGGTCTGCCCTGGAATCACCTGCTTTGGTACAGCACATTTATAATAACTAGATTGACTCGTGAAAAATCACGGTTTTTACTAAATTTTTCATTTTAATTTGCCAGTGGACGCGGGCTTTGCGAAAGAGTAGATGTGCCTTTGGTATCCACAATACAATGCTTACAATGCATGTATACCCCAAGAAATTTCCACTTATCTAAATCCGTAAGAGCGTCTATTATACAGGGTGGCCCATAAGTAAGGTACCTTTTTAAAACTATTTTCAAGAAAATCATAATTTCGAAAACAATAACTCAATTTTCAAAATCTTTGGCCTCATACTAAGTGGTAGCCAGGTTACTTGTCAAACTAATTTAAAACATTTCTTTTCGTATTATCTATTAAAAATATCAAAGCATCATGATGAATTTCAACAGAAACAGGTTCAAAGAAAATTTCTATTTGTAAAAATATACCGATTGTGTATTCTGGATACCATAATGCAAGTGAAAGGGAATTGAATTGCCACAGAAAAATAATGCAATAGAATGATTTCTTTTATTTCTTAAGCTTTATCCTTGTTGCTATCAAAGCTATCGGTAAGAAGAGTGTGACACACGGATAGACGGACGGACGGACGCGGCTTTTATTATAGTATAGATTTTGAAATTAACAGAATACTTGACTTTTCCATTTTCGTAGCCATGCTACCGTTTGCAGGTTCAAGAAAAGACTTGCACTCTTTTGTTCAAAATTTTGCTACCGGTCCCGAAGGAACCAAAGTTTGACGTCATTGAATCAGTTGGTTTCAATAAGTTCTTATTTTAGAGAGACTTGAAATTAACTATACTAGTGCCAAAATCTCTACCATGAATATCAATAATTAAACAATAATCAATAATTTACATGATAGCAAAATAATATCGACTATAACCTTTCGATTAATGCCAGTTTTGCCCTGTGATTGAACCAAAATGCTGCTGAACAAAGGCTGGCTGTCTTAATGGAAATTGTATCTCCAAATATGCAGCCAATATTGGGTTTTGAAAGTATCGACTTTAACTGAATGCTTGCGTTGCAATAGCCGGAAGCTCGTCGTAAAAATAAAAATTCAAATCATAATTTTTTTTAAAGTCTACGTTTCTTCACTTCGCATGCCTAATACTAATGTTTCAGTGAAATATATAACCTTCATAGGAAAATATTAGGGCCGAAACCCCCACTGCGTAATGAAAGTTTTCAAGTCTCGCTTTCCAAGGCAGAATGTAAGTGTGGCGCTCCTCTAAAAAAAATGTCATCTCATGAAAGTACTTCGCAAAACTGAAACAACAGAGTTACTTTTTGAAATGAATTTATGCATTATTGATGTGGGACAAATCTCACTCTCTAAAAAAACATTGACTATGCCACGTGATGTAAGTTGTATGGAAGTATACAAGTGCAGTCAGTATGTCAACCTTAGCTGCAAGCTTGGTCATTATTTTAAAATTATGACCTCAATGCTCGGATCATTTCTCTAATTTATTATAACTGCCTTGCATGCAGCAACTTTATTTAAAAAACATCCATGCTTAAAGCATCAGTCAGCTACGATGCTTGAAATCATCTCAGGCATCCCTCATACTTAGATTTTCCATCAGGATTTTCCTCTCGATGACCAGATGTATTTTGTCCAGCACTCCATCGAAATTACTGTATATTACTATCAAATTACACACATCCCAGTCATACTTACGGAGCCAGAGTTGCTGAGTCTTGCTTGAAATCGAGCTCAAAATGAAACAAATTCTAAGTCTCTTCTAGTTCTACTAGCTGTGTTTCGGAAGTCCAGCGAATGAATCATATAATATCATTTTCCAAATCATCCTAGGAATTACTTACAAGCTGGTCACGCTGTGTCGTTCAAGATGATATGAAAAGAATGTCATTGTGATTGTGTGCGAAAATTTAATTGAAATCAAGATGTAAATAGCTTAACCCTAGAACGGTAACCTGGGATGATTTTCTCTTCAGTTATCACGCTTTTCACGCTTCTGGAATGGAGAATTACCATTCTAAGGTTAAAAGGTGATTAAAAATTGTAAATTTAGATTATATTGACTCCGCTCTGAGAATCATCCAGCTAACCATTTGACCCACAATGCTCTATAAAAAAATCGCCTTGGGAAAACTGGTGGCGATATTTTTCAATGTCAGTCTATATGAAACACTACATACGATGTAACTTCTGAAATACGTAGAAGGTCTTAGTCGTGTGAGTTAATATCCTAGTAATGTACGTGTCTTAATTATAGACGCAGGACGGCCGTAGCGTTGTATCTTCGACCACAAGTGGACGGTTACTTCAACTAAAAAAGTGAACCGGAAATTGTTATTATTTATTGGTATCCATATTTATAGAACGCAAACTACATGCATAAAATAGATGTTCTGTTTATAATTGCATATATGAATCAAACATTGATCTCTATAAATTATTTTATTATCTAAATGATAATAAAGTCTCAGTTCACATTTGTTTATGACACCCTGTACAAGTCAAACAGCTGCAACAATACATCCTGTTTCTAGCTTGAACTGTTTTTTGTATCCTGGATACAGGGTGCAGGTGCTGTTTGTTACAAGTACCAAGTTTGGCGGTTTGAGGGTAGCGGCAACCTGCACCGCGGCGAGCGTATACGAATGTGGAGAACTCATCACGAATACCTGAATACCAAAAGCAATTCATTCCAAGAACGTAGATCCTCACAAATACTGAAAATAAAATATTATTGCGGAGCGGTACCGCAGCCATAAAGTGTGCACGCAATGCGTTTGCATCGCTGCTCCTCAGCCCGTCCATCCTCGCCGCCACCGAATTCCAAACGAGGCGTTGCCGGCAAGTGATTCCCGTGAGCAGCTCCAGAAAGATAACAGGAATACCTCGGGAATTCTTACGCGAGAATCTGTCGCTCAGCTTGCTTTCACAGCGAGGATGGCTTATTTGATACGCAGTTCTCGCACCTTTAAGTATTTTTGTAACATTGCTACATCCAAGGGCCAACGAAATCGAGAAGCATGACAAGTTTTCTTACGAAGGTTTCTGCTGTAAACTGTGAAGGTAGAGTTGGGTAAGGGAATGAACAGAAAATATTTTTACAAAGGTACACACTGCACATGTGAGGTACGTGCACATAATAAACAATTCCTTCGTGAAAAATACAGCTCAATGCAGATTTCATTTTCATTTAACAAGCAAGATTGAAATTGGTACACAAAAAATGTAATTTACGAATATTGTGAAAAAAACTATCAATATATTCCCAAAATTTTCCAGATACTTGTAGAATTTATTTTCTACGTGTTTTCCCATGGCTCATGCAACACAAGATACAAGTATAAGGCTCAACTCAAGGCGCTGGACTATTGAGTTGTTGTCTATTACGAAAGATGATGGTTTACTTGTCTGCCTTCTGTTCAGGGGAACGAGAACTGCTACGAATTTGTTGAGCCAAGGCATGAAATCTGCCACAAATATATTGGGAGTGCAAAAATGAGAACACGTGTGAATTTTTTTAAAGGCAATGGCCGATGCATTCACAAATTCGTAGGAGGTATTAGATACAAGAAGCATAGAATTCATTGAGAGTTAAGGAGTAGAACAGATACGAATTCATTGAGAGTTAAGGAATAGAACAGATACGAATTCATCGAGAGTTAAGGAGTAGAACAGATACGAATTCATTGAGAGTTAAGGAATAGAACAGATACGAATTCATCGAGAGTTAAGGAGTAGAACAGATACGAATTCATTGAGAGTTAAGGAGTAGAACAGATACGAATTCATTGAGAGTTAAGGAGTAGAACAGATACGAATTCATTGAGAGTTAAGGAGTAGAACAGATACGAATTCATTGAGAGTTAAGGAGTAGAACAGATACGAATTCATTGAGAATATAAGAGTCACTGCATGGATATGAAATTAACATATTTATGATGATTACAAACTTGGAGAAGTACTTCATATACAATAGTTTCATTCAGTTTCATTCCAATATTTTGAATGTGAAAAATATCATGGCTGATTTTCATTCATTTTTGTTCAAATTAGCAGGATGAGTTGTTTTCCTTCCTAGAACTGCAACTCGAGATCAAATGTTTTTTAGTCATTTTCGTTTGAATTCGCAAGGGGAATAGCTTTCTTGCCTGAAGTTTCAACTTGAGATAAAAAATTCATTGACTGAAACTTATACGCCGCTGAATCAGAATCATCTACTGCTCAGTTAACTTAATGAATCAGAACCATCTACTGCTCAGTTAATTTAATGAATCAGAACCATCTACTGCTCAGTTAATTTAATGAATCAGAACCATCTACATACTACTCAGTTAACTTAATGAATCAGAACCATCTACTGCTCAGTTAACTTAATGAATCTGAACCATCTACTGCTCAGTTAACTTAATGAATCAGAACCATCTACTGTTCAGTTAACTTAACTCAAGTAAAAAATTCAACTCCAAACCCAAATGCCGTCTCATTTGTTAGTTGGGCACATGATCGACATTCTGAGATTCAAAAGTCCCATGGATTTCAATCTGACGATACTTTTACAACCGCTGATTGTGATTGAGCAGAAACACAAAGTCAGAATGAAAAAAATCACAAGTACTCCAAGTTATCACAACAATTTTGAACCATAAAACTGAGCCATGGGAAACATTCTGCACAAGTTCCCGAGAAATTGGGTATTTTTGCTCTGAGTAATTCTCCTCTTTTCATGAGTGTAAATTTACCTCATCATCTAACAGTACAAAAAAGTTTGAGCATTTTTCTGGGATGTTTGGTCATTTCAGCCAAATTTTGCCAATCTTAGGGCTTTCCCCCTCGGCTGAAAGAGCAAGCTAACGAAAACATAAGCCTAATTGCACTAGCTGCTTCGTGGCTTGATTTTGTGCTTGGTGCAGAAAGCTCATTTCAACTCCCCACCCATGTGTCTTCCCTCCGTGGTTCTCACATAATCAGCCCTCGACGTCATTTCCACCGCTGCGGATTTGTTGCACGATGGTGAAATTATTTTTTCGCGTCTTCAGCTGGAAGGAATGATCAAACCAAGCCCACCGAGTCTCACTGAGGGGAGTTTATTATTATTATTAAATTCCCGAGGGAAGCCAGCGGCCAAGAATTACATTCCCTTCGGCAGTAAAGACTATCAGTTTTTCCTTATCAGATTTTCCCAAATAATATAGAATGAACAAATTTCTGAAGCCTCAACTGCTAGTGAGCTAAAGAAGCAGTTTCTTGGCTCGCTAAGCAAATATAATAAAAAACCGACACTTTTAAGTTAATTAGAAGCTTGTAGAAACTGTACTCGGACCCTATTGTTTATAGGGCTTCTAAGGAAAATTCTAGACCTACATCTAATTAGCGAATGCCTTTTATTTCGTATCCTCTCATCTTATCTTAGTTTAACAGTCAACAGTCGCATTTGAACTATGCGAGCTTGTACCTTCTATATTTGATCTTTTAAATCCAGTAGGGAGGTAGGAGCGTTCGTAAAAGCGCATGTGAAACTGAGAATAACTTAGTTTCATCGCATCTTTGATGTTAGACCCTCACACTCACAGTGCTGAGCTACACTCTGTGCTGCACTGAATACCACACTTGCTCGCCTGCAGTTCATGCCTTGAGTCTCCACTTGAGGAGAAATAGAATAGGATAGTTGAAATAGAATAAAACATGGTTAATGGAACGAGCACATTCGTTCGTTCTTATGCTGCTACTCAACTCGCATTTGGCCATCGATGAACCACTAGCCAGCAGTATGTCTCATTACCAATTTTCAGTGCCATGATTCTTTCTCCAAGTATAATCAGAGGGATTTTGAATGCTATCACCTATTCCCTTCCCTTACTTCTTGATGCAAGTAACTTTTTCAGACATTTTATGGGCAGATCATAATAGTGTAGTCTTAGACCACACTAGCATTTCTCCATGCGTGTTGACTTTATACACTGAACGAAATAACGAGAACATCTTGAGAGGCTCGTAACTAATTCACTGATGCCTGCCAGTTACAGGGCTGACTAGTTACCTCAGTCACTGCACTCCAGGATAAATTATCTGTTCTATTAAAACGTGATTAATTGTAAATCTAGTTACGTTATGATTAATTATGAATACGTACAAACCTAAATTATACTGATTCCCTACCATGAATTGTATTTATATGCAATGTATTCTGTTGATAGACTCGACATTTATGGGTAATATTTCCTACTGACACACTCGTGACATTTATGGGTAATATTTCCTACAGACACACTCGTGACATTTATGGGTAATATGTCCTACTGACACACTCGTGACATTTATGGGTAATATGTTCTACTGACACACTCGTGACATTTATGGGTAATATTTCCTACTGACACACTCGTGACATTTATGGGTAATATGTCCTACAGACACACTCGTGACATTTATGGGTAATATGCCCTACTGACACACTCGTGATATTTATGGGCAATGTGTCTTATTAACACACTCGTAACATTTATGGGCAATGTGTTCTTTTAAAATACTCATAACATACCTCCATTAGAAGTCAAAGTTCCATGATCTAACTATGCATTAAGTTCGTTAATATTTTCAGCTTTGAGCTCAAGAACGTCTTGACATTTCATCAGTTTGACTTTTACAAATGATTCTTTTATAAAGAAATGCATGTGTTTTTCTTTAGTACTTTGAATCTGTAACCTTCTAAGAAATTCAATCAAGTGCTCCCTTATTTTTTGCTGAGTTTTTGCTCAAGTATTTGATCAAATATTGGCCCTGAAGAATTTTTCAGGGTTATTAGTCAACTGCCATAGCAGCTGGCGACTTTAAAATCGTTTTCAGTGGACGTAACACAAAAATAATATTATTAATAACAGTAAAATAATGAAAATATCAATGGTCAACAAAATAAGAGTCTCTGATCTCAGATGCAGTATGTCGGCTTCATTTTCCCGCCTCAAAAATTGACATTTACTGTTTTGGACCAAAGTTTGAATAATTCACTGAAATTAACACTCACACAAAAACTGTCCAGCAGGTGATAGATTTTTTACGATCAATACGCGTCAAATGACTACCCCCTGTGGATGCAGAGTAGCTGGTCGATCAAGTAAAAGCCAAGCGGTAATTTAGCAAATTGTACTCGTAAAAATCGTTAATGATAGTTGAGGTTTGGCTTTAAACTCGTATTGGAAAATCGTGGTCAAATAGTTCTGGACCAACTTCTTAAAAAATTGGCATTTATAGTTTGATCTTGTCTGTTTTTGTTCATCAATGAGTGTTTTGCTGTAAACTTTGTACAAAGAGTAAAATATTTATTTTCACGTTATAATTAGTGGGAAAATATGTTTAATCTGCTTCATTTACAACCAATAGAACATATATGAAACATCCTATCACAAAGGCTAACAACTTTATTAATTGTATATACAGAAAAGAGGCAGAGAACGTCTGACAGAGGCAGAGAACGTCTGACAGAGGCAGAGGACGTCTGACAGAGTCAGAGAACGTCTGACACAGGCAGAGGACGTCTGACAGAGCCAGAGGACGTCTGACAGAGCCAGAGAACGTCTGACAGAGTCAGACGACGTCTGAC
>VCRD01004565.1:11242-23479 GCA_006783055.1 Trinorchestia longiramus
TTTTGAAGTAACACCACCTTAGGGTCACTGTTTTGAAGTAACACCACCTTCAGGGTCACTGCTTTGAAGTAACACCACCTTCAGGGTCACTGCTTTGAAGTAACACCACCTTCAGGGTCACTGTTTTGAAGTAACACCACCTTCAGGGTCACTGTTCTGAAATAACACCAGCTTCAGGGTCACTGTTTTAAAGGAAGATACACCATCTTCAGGGTACACTTCACTACTAATTCATCATTCAAAAGCTCATCTAGCACCCTTACGAGCCTCTATCTCAGAGGGTCAGAACAGTCGCTGGAAGCAGCATAATTTTTCTCAAGATATTAGCATTAAAAATAGAAACCCCGATGACAATACGTGTACAATAAAATATAAAGGTACATGGTTTACACTGTAGTTCACCTAGTGAGGTAAAACTCCAAGTACTCAGTGAAACACAAGCAATTGGTATTACACGTGCAGAGTTTGCAAATAGTATAAGCAGATTTTTCAATTACTATATTTTTTATGCAGTAAGTGTACGCCTTTGAAACACACATCATTCAAACAATCTTTCTTGTGCTGAAAAGCTCTTTCTGATACGTATTTCCATAGTATTTGCGATGAGTCTATCAATTACGCTGAAGATGTGTAATGACCAGGATGTTGTGTAATGACCAGGATGTTGTGTAATGATCAGGATGTTGTGTAATGACCAGGATGTTGTGTAATGACCAGGATGTTGTACCGCTGGGTGCCGAGATGCTGTCGAGGCTGCCTGGACACAAAACTGGACGAGGTGTGTCCACAATACTGGCAGCGCTCCACCACGTGCACGACGTCGTGCGGCCTCCACAACTGCTCATTGCACCACAGCTCCCACCGCCACCACCACAGGAGAACCAACTCTGCCACCACAAAGTTCTCAACAAAAAGAAGCTTCAAGTGAGTGTGTGGGGCTTGTCATGCGTTTTCAAATTCCCATGTTAGGCTGGAAGGATTTTCTTTTTGAAGTCTTTACTAGGGAGATTTTGCATTTTATTTCGATATTTTCTGAGAACAAAGTCGTACTTTCCGAACGAAGGGTGCGTTCTTTAACAGAAACCTTAAATTTAGTTACAAAACAATAGAAATGTAAATTCTTTATCGTGACAGTAGACAAATGCATTTACGTAGTACAGTACGTGGATTTTATTATACAAGAGGGCATGTAAATGGAAATATAAATTAATGCGTATTAGTAGTATTATATGACACTCCTATTATTATATAATCATTTATCGACTTCAAGTTACCAATATTTGTATCCTAACTTATTCAACTTCAGTAACTTGGTTCATACAGGGTGTACATAAAGTCTTTTATAAGAGTCTCTCATAAGGTCTGAACACCACCTCTTTCACAAACAGGATACCTAAAACTCACAAACACAAAATGTGAATAAAAACTTTAACAAACACTCAATACAATAAAATACCATATCAATTGCATTTGAAATAAATTTTTAAAATGGTAAGGAGGCTTTATTGACGTCTTGTAAATCTACAACAGCTAAATATTGTACGCACATTATCGTCTAATAAACATTTACTTACACTGCGTCGTATAAGTTTAACACAGTCAATTAACCTTAACACGTTAAGTGCGAAGTGACCCACCGGTGGTCACTAAGGTTAGGTTCTGTAATTTTTCAAAGCTTTCTAGTGACTGTATGTACAAAGTAAAGATTTGCACCGGCTAGGCAACCGCACTTAACGTGTTAAGTCATTCCTAAGTTAGATTTTCTAATTTGGCACAACAGTCGAACAAATGTTTTACAGGTGAATCAATTCAAACTGAAAATATTTCTAACGTGGAATTTGCTTAGGGTTCGAAGTTATACTTCTGCAATTTGGTTCATTGCTTGAAATCTCTCATAGTACAATTTTGAGAAATACTGGTAGTCGAGTGGCTAAATTTTTTTATAGTTTCTTAAATATCAGTGACACCTTAATCATCTTACACGAAACTTAGAAAAAAATTGATTAAGAGATCATTCCTCCTCACGAATAATTAACGAGTGAAAATATTTGGTGCTAATAACAGTGAAAACTTAGGAATATTTTAACGCTAATGATTCACATCACATCAGTCTATACGACAAGCTGTGACACTTCCTTACATAATTTCTCTATTTGCTTGGAAATGTGTACATGCTAGTAAAAAAATCAGCTTCAGATTAACGTATATCATGAATCCATTCTTATAACATCCTACCATATATTTGCCGGTTGAACGAAGTAAACTCTGCTTTAAAAAGACAGGATGATTTATGTACATTAGCCACACAAAATTGAAACTTTGTTTCAGATAAAAAACATTCACAGTAAAAAACATTTAATTACTACAGATATCAAATAGAACTTTAAAATCTCTAACAGATTATCAATATGACTCCTCCACTGAATTAAAACGAAACAAGATGACATTCGCTTACCATCCTAGATCGCCTATTCTAGAACAGGGGTTCCCTAGTGTTGGGATCCTAACTAACTAAGCTTGGCTTCTATTATAATAATATTTAATTTTTTGTCAAATGTTTCATCCCTTCCACGGAAAATAAAAATAGAAATTAAGCTGCCGGGTTCGTGCTTATCTCAAGTCCTAAGGGTAAGGGTTTTGCGCGTGATAACATTGTCTAGCACAGGTCTACCAGACACACACACACACATCCTTATGCAAACCTTCCGTCGAGTGCCCTAGTCTCCATCCGCTTTACAAAATAATTTATGGCTGCATTCCCACTTAACATGAAAAAAAGCTTACAAGGGTAATTTCGTACATGCGCGAGTGCAGGCGTGTTCACAAAATGTTTTAGAAATATAAGAAGCTACAAAGTTACTGTAATGATGAAAATCACACTACGCCTACTACATGGTATTAGAATTGACATTTTTATCTTGACGCTACATTTGGGTACAAGGGTCAGCTTGCTAATCAAATTAATAACAGAAATGAGATTTTTTCCAGTTCATTGCCTTATAAAGAGTATATTAAAACCCAACTTTTGTTTCTGCGAACGATTTGAAGGAGCGCCTCAATGAAACTGGAAAGTTGGCCGTGATATAAAACCCTTCTTTGGGCTTTGATGCATAAAATTCTTCTAGTAAGCACATTTTTAACCAGTAAATTAATGCCTAGAAAATGAACCAGGGATGAAATTATGGCATATTTCATTCAAAAACTACGTTTTTAATTTAGCTTATATTTTTCCTTTGCGTACCCCGTAGCATGTGTGAATATTGACTCATATTGGTTAAAAACAAAATTGTTTTTCAGTGGCCGTCACTGCGAAGAAGTATCAGAAGCAACCTGTGTTCCACTAACTACTCTGCAGCCTTGTCTACCAACATTGCAGAGCAGCATTGCACAGCAGCGGCACAAAAGCAACAACTGGACTCACCTGAAGAGCTTGAGTAACAGCCTGCAGCTTCAGAGCCGGCAGCTCTGCACAGTCGCAAAAAGCGAACAATATTTGCGTTCCAGCACAGAAGGCAAGCAAGATCAACTGGAAGCTGGCACGCAAACAGAGCCTTCTTTGCAGGCTTCAATTGATGCTCACGCTTTCGGAGGCTCCGGCCAATTGTACAGTCAGCTCGTCAATTCTGATCTGAAAAATAAGAAATCTTCAAAATTTGGGTGCCGTGATTTATCGAACAAAAGAAGTTGGTATAGTGAGTACAAGAGCGTGAATTCGTACAAACGTGAAAAAAAGGATCATGACCACAAGGAATTTTGCTCAGACAATATATACCAATTAAGAGGTGAACTAGAGGTATCATTTCCGGAAGTTATTAGCAAAAGCGGTGAAAAATCTAGAATGTGTTCAGATTTCAATGCTTCAAGTAAACGGAACTATCTCTCTCCATTCTCAAACCTAGTTTACGGAAAAGAGACAAAGGGAATAAGTCATTCAACTCATCTTGAACACTTGGCTAATAAAAACAAGTTTATCATCACTGAAAACAAAGCAGCGCTTGCTCATACCAGTGATTCTGGCATCAACGTTCGAGCGATATCGAAATCAGATACAAACTTATCTCTAGGTCTGTCAACGCGCGGTGTTGTGGACAGTCGTGCGACAAAAGAGAATACAGAACCAGCTTTCCCGGAACAGAAAGTGACACAGGCAACTGAATCACCCAAAATAATTTCATTTGCAATTTCTTATCCAAGAACGTCACTGCCAGACTCATCATCACTTCAAAAATCCAATTTGACTCAGAAAAACTGTACAGCACAGCACGATTTTTCACCGAAATCGAGTCCGTATTTGAGGCCATCTACTCGCCTAAATATGCCACAAGATTCCGATTCAAATCTTGGTTCTACAGGAAATGATTTTCTCGAAAATTTTGAATCAGATCCTGCTCCTTCAACAGTAAAAGTTCACAGAAATTCCTCACAAGAAACTGCAGCGACCGACCACGACGAAGACGATTGGTCCGAGTCAGAAATAATTTTACCCGATTCCATGTATTCGCGATTTGGCAAAGCTGCGAATGATAGAGGCTGTCGAGTCTAAGCATCAGAATGTACAGTGTACGTAATGACAGCATGAAGCCTGTACAAACCGAATTAATTTTCAGTTGCAGGAAGATATTTCAAATTGAAGAAGAAAAAATTCATGGTATCCTGTTTCCTGAAAATTATGTTAGAATTACCCTGCTCGCTTGAAATCATCTATGAATTTGCTGGCAAATAACATGAAACCAGTTTTTGGAATATTACAATGAAATATACTAGAAATATCGGACAGCGCAGTTATGCAGCCTACTGAAGTCTCCTCCATTGTTGAGAAGTAATGAAAAATCAAGCACAACATTACAACGAATATGTACTAATCAACAATGCAATTCAAAGTGAGGGAACACGTTCTCTAAGCAAATAACTCGAATTTTCTTCAATACGTAAAGTTGAATCTCTAATTATCACAGTCGAAGGAATAATTATATGGAGCAGGTCTCCTATTTCGCTAGATTTCATTTCGCGTGTCTTCATTTAGAAGAATAGTTTTGAGCAACAGTAAATAATCCATTTTGGAAATGACTGTTTATGGCCAACAATTTCTCTGATTATTAAACATAATAGTAAAATAAGAAGTAGAATTACAAAATTACAGAATATTGCAAACTATATAATAACTCTAGATAAAATTAGTTTTTAAAATCTAAAAATAGCATAGTAAATTAGTTTTTTCAAATGGTTTTCAAGTTACAAAATATTGTAATAGGTTACTTGAATACTATCTCTATAACCGGCGTTTCCCAGTACTAGTACCGTTTGCGTTTTCAGATTTTACTCAGCACGATTTTCATCACATTCCAATTCTAGTTTTTAAACAATCGTAACGAAAAGAACTTTCGTCATTGAATCGACGTTTAAATTATTTGCAGTTTGTAATGCATATGATGAGTAATTAGCAGTGTCTTAATTGGCAAAATTTCTCAACAAGTATCTACTGCAAATTTCAGTCATTTGTATTAGTCGTTATACATATGTATATGATCAGAAAATAAAACATTAAGCAAAGAATACTACCGAGAAACAGTAAATTAGTTTTCGAGAACTATACTTGAATCTCTACGTTGTGTAAAACATAGACGCGTCTTATCTTCAGTTTTGTTCGGCAGAGCACAAGCAACAGAAGATAGAAACATGCCATGCGAAGACGTCAAAGTATGGTCCACACGAGATGATTTCAAGCCCTTGAAATAAACATCCCATCGCCCCACCAAGAAACGTTAAAATCCAACAACTCAAACTTGAAAACTACGTGAACTCTGCACATACATTTTTGGCATTATGCAGTGCTCTATGCCTTGCCGGGGCGTGTAATTCCAAAAATTTGAAATTATGACGCGACTTCCTAGCACATGAAACCACCCGTTGAAATTTTTATACGATATCGAAGTACCCATTTGGTTCTGTATAGAAGTAGAAAGCAATGTGCGCATAAACTATGTCGAAGCCGCTAGGTCTATGTTCGTATCCTTTTCTGAAATGATGCCTAGTGTCCTAATCGTCATGTCTTGTTAGAGGCAAAAAAGTAACTGTCGTTCAGTCTTCACGTTAGTATGTAGCAGCGTCCGATAATTTTACTCTCGTCTAGTCGTATGTGAATTAATCTAGTGTTATGTCATGTCTGTGCGACAAAACGTCGAATGTGTACCTACATACATAAATGTCTTACTTTTTCTAGCTTTAGAAAGTCTGTGTGAAGCAAATACTTACCAATTGACAATCATCGTTTAGAATTCAAAATAAATATCGACCCTGAAATTTTGCTTTGTCAGTAGGCGGCGGAAACTAAGAATCTTGAACGTAACTGATTTGAATATTTCAAGCCTAGGCTCATTTTCAGTAATGTATATTGAAGTAACAGCAGAAAAATACCTTATTGCATTCAAAAACGGATTTCAAGAAAATATACGGATCTCTCGTTAAAATATTAAGAAATTAATCAAAGTGGAATCAATGGTTGATAATTTTCGGAGCGTAACACAATAGCATTTCATTTAGCAACGATTTTAATCTAAGAATTTAACGGGAGCTTAAAAAGGTGAACGAAATCAGCAGTAAACAAGTAAAATGGTAAATTCACTAATGCAAATAATTTAGCTACAGGAACAATTGAAGAAATGAAAACAATTCTAATAAGTTAAGTGTTCGATGGATAAAACTGATTATACCAGTAAGTACGACCCATAATGCGCACACCTCGAGTTAAGAATGAAGTTAAGAATAATTATATCAGTCGGTAAAACCTCTAGAAGAAAAAACTACCTATGGTTTAATTACTTTACCGATATGAGACAGGAAAAATTCTTCCGAGAAAGGATTATTCTAAAACCCTGTTTCAGCTTTTTTGACTGATGTCCAAAAAATGGAGTGCAATAACATCTATTAAATTATCACTATATAAAGCTGTGTCCCCGTACTTTTTTAAACGAAAATGAGCTTAGACTCTGAGCACTCTTAATGAATGCTTAGAAAATTCTCCAGTTTCCATCATCTTCAATGGTGACACTATTTCGCCCTTTGCTGTTGTGATCGTGTTTAAATGTTAACTCTATGGCATTGTTATATGCAATATTTCTAAATGCTGTCACAAATATTGACTTAAGTTACATTTAAAGTCTAATACATAAAACGGAATTGTGTTATATCAATACAACATCGAAATACAATCAATATTCCCTAAGTAATGTTCTAAAATTGTTAATGCATTTATTGAAAATTGTACTTGGAAGCATTTTTATCTTACTTTAATTGTGAAGAATTGAATTTTAAATTTAATATATTTTCTAGCTGTTTATGTAAGTGTATCGATTGAATTTCATAGGCAAAAAATTTGATAATGCGAAATACAATATATCAAAATATTTCATTTGCATGAACCCTAATTATTATAGTTTTATCATAAGAGGCGCTCCGTGCCACAAAAGCAAAGACGCCACAAAAAAACATTTTCTATGGTACCGAAACCTCACAACAGAGTTTAACCCTTTCGGTACCATGATGCAAATATTAGAACCTTTTCAACAGATTTAACATCAAGTTTAAAAAAGATGCTTTGTGATGTTTTACGGTCACTACATTGTCCTGATCAAACTGTAGCTTGCACTGCCCTACCAGCGTTTGCACAGACACACGTGTTGCTCTGCATCTTAATAGGCGAAAAATGACTGCGGCTTCCAGAGATGCCATCGGGACCGAAAGGGTTAATTTAGTAGTTAATTCCCAAAACAAACCAACAAATTACTATGTAGTAATTATTTTACGGGAATTTCTGTTTTGCAAACTTTGTGTGGCAATTACTAAAAACTTGTTTTTGACATTTTCGCCCTTGTAGCATACAACGTCT
This sequence comes from Trinorchestia longiramus, assembly GCA_006783055.1. Lineage (NCBI taxonomy): Eukaryota > Metazoa > Arthropoda > Malacostraca > Amphipoda > Talitridae > Trinorchestia > Trinorchestia longiramus. The sequence continues at coordinate 19,128 of VCRD01004565.1, forward strand.
AATGTAACGTAGCAATAGCATACCGGTATGAGAGAAGCTAATTTGTCTCTGAAAACTGGGAAAGTCAAAACCATTCAGACCCGACTAATACCGGCATAATTATTTAGTGCGCGTCTGAGCACGATTATACAAAATACTACTGTTGATCCGAGGATACCAGATTTTATGTTCCCTGAAATTCTCAGTCGCCTAACAGAATATTTACTTAAGACTTCCATTTAGCATCGAGAAATTTCACCTAGTTTGCAGAAGGGTTTACGTGTCGATGGACTTCAACATGGAGAAAACTAGCAGCAAGCGTTAACAACTGTAAAGCTTCCTCTCTGTCACCGCCCCTCTTCGCATACAAGGATCGTCCTAAATCTACCATTACTCAAGACCCTTTTAGAAATTTATTTTACTATCTTTATAATTGGTTTGATAACTAATTCATATATGAATAAAAAATTATTTCTAGCTAACATACCCATGACTGCACGTGTTCTTTGTAATTAATTAAGGCATAAATGGTTGAATAGTTGTTGAAATCGTTTCTAGCGTTATCATTTTCCTGATTTATGTAGTTATTTGATTACACACAAGTCGTGCACTTTATATAAATATTCTTATTATCACACAGCGCTCCTTCACCGTAAACATTCTAATTATTGCACGGAGTTCCTCCAACGAGGCACATTCTACACCCGGGAAAAATAACGTTCAAATGCTCAACAATTAAACAATTCTGGCGAGCTACAAAAACATGTGTGGTTGTACTTCTCGACTTTGTCATATGGTGAAGGATTTGTCGTAATTACCAGGCCTTGGATAGGCAGATCAAAAATGCCCAACGTGCGAGTGCTACATTCTTGGTTATTAAGTACCACAAACTAGCCAAAGAATCTCTTATTTCAAAATCATACCAATGAAAATTCCTTTCAATTTGCGCAGGTAGGTTACTCCATGAGTTAAATCGTAATGATATGCATTTAAGAGCGAATTTATATGCAGAGTACGTGTTAACACAGCGAAACACACGTCAGACTTCACTGATTTCATTATGTGGAGTAGTATTAACCTTTTCACCAAACATTCCTGCCAAAATTTCAGTTCAAACAATTTGTTGCTTATATAGTACTTTTTATGATTTTCAATTTTGACCCGGACTACAGATTCCAAGGAAGATTCGAGAAGTCTGTAGCTGGTTTTGATATTGGAGTTTTGAGGAGAATACTTGAACGTCAAATTTCGAAAAATACATTGGACGAAAACGGGCATACACTTCTCTACGTGTTAGGAGGTTAACTGCAACAAAGTACGCCATTTGACGACAAACACTATGAATATACCCCTCCAGTGGAGGTCAGGACTCTTACATATTCTCCGAGAAACGCCAAGTCCCAAAGATACCCTGGAAGGCTGTCCCCCATCACCACACTCCTCAAGGGTCAAGCGTTAGAACTCAAACTCACGAGAGATCCTAAAACAATGCAGCTATGCTGTAGATCGTTCAGTTCACCTCGAAACCAAGCCTCAGCAACGGACAGTAATAAAATATAATTATGAGCATACGCCTCGCAGAAAGAACCCATTAACCTCACCTACTCCTCGAAATGCACCGAGGTTCCAAGATGAAACAGACAATCCACTTGAGTGCAACTGACGGTAAAATTTTGCAGATATTTAAGTCGTTTAACTGAAGAATGTATTAAACAAATGTCCGGTCAAGCAAGTTATAGGAACTTAAATTGAAGCCGAAACATTTCGTAATAATGTAGCTATTAAATAACAAGAGCCCTCAATAAACATACCGTAATGTAGATTCAGCGCCTGGAGTAACATCTCATACTCAAACTTGGATCGGCTTTTGCAGCAAGGCTTTCATCACCTGGTCCAGCAAAATAAAACAAAATCCGGTCAATGAAAAGAAAAATCCAGTACTATCAATCAATGAAAAAAGGAGTCAGAATAGAGTTTGGTAACAATGTTCGAGTTAATCCAGGCTGTAGTTTACATCCGAGTTCCGAACCGTAGTTCATAACAGAATTTTAAGTCTTAGTTTAAACCCGAGTTCCAAACCGTAGTTTATAGAATAGGATGAGGCAATAGAAACGACCCGTTTGGCCCATCCTTGGGTTGCTTCCCAAGTCCCATGCCGTCTAAAGTAAAGGCATCAATCACGCACGTACACCTCAATCACGCAAACCAATTCAGTCACTTCCCTCATGCACAGGCATTTCAGTCACACACATGCATCACAATCATACAATAACCCCAAGAGTTAGGGACATAGAATCGGGTCGTTATAATACTACGGGGTTCCTACAAAATCAATTACAGCAAGATTAGATATGTTAGCAATTGAAAACATTCTTTAACACGTTGACTCCGAAGTGGTACGTATGTGTACCACTTAGGTTAAGCTCAGTAATTTTTCCAGATCCTTCTAGTGACTATGCGTACAAAGTGAAGTTTTACACTAATCAGGCAATCGGCGGCAACGTGTTAAAGGAATTATTGATACAATATGTTTCTTCGACACAAATCAATCTTGATAATGAGATTAGGTTTCATGTAACAAAACCGATTGACAAAAGTTCAACTTCACAATGTGTTTCGGCCATGGTCATGAAGGGAAACGAAAAAAGAAAATCTGAAATTTATCTCAATGCAAAATTTAAACTTGGATTAATTCGTTGTAGTCATTTGTGGACATTCTTCCAAACAAGGACGAATCAACTGAAAAATCCTAGCAGGTCTTCAGGTATTTTTACAAGTAAGGACACTCAGAACTTTAAGATGACCTCAGTTAACGCAAATTTGAGAATCTTTATTAAAACCATGAAAGATTAACCTTGTATCTGATGATGAATACATTCAAGAGTACTAAAATAAAATATTGAACTAAATTGGTTTCCCCTCTACCAGTTATTTATAAACCATTGTTAACTCACACCGAAATATTTTCTTCCTTAATTTTGTGATAGCTCGTGCACAAAGGCAGGAGAATACAAATAGCTCATATAAGTAGCTAATACACAAAGGAAAAAGCAAGGTAACTTACAGGACATAAGGCATGATCTTGGATATCTTGATTACAGACTTGTCAATCGTCAAGTCCAAAGCGTTGTCTGGGATGAAGAATACATAGAAGACGTTGTAGAAGACGGTGGAGTAACTTGGGACGGTAACCATCCCGCTACAACAGGCGCTGTGTAGTCGCCTGTTTTTTCTGTGAATGAAGTTCACGCCATCAAACAGTCTTCAGAACGTGCCAAGGCATTAGTAACGCAATGTTGAGAGAAAAAATAGTATTGCATTATTTCAACTACATCATATACTGATGTGTTCACAAAAAATGCAACACATTTTGACAGCTTTTACACATGCTGACTACCACTTACGAATACAGGATCCACAGGTGAAGTAGAGCAGTCGGTCTTCCAAGTTTCCAATCCAGTATCTTTCGAATTTTCTGTTAGCTTCCATCGAGATCCCCACAATGCTGCATCATAAAAACGTCCGGCATATACTTGCAAATAACATAGCACACACAAAAATGATGGTAGACAAGAAATGAAGAGAATTACTCAAGTGGTGAAATGAAAATCGGTTCGAAGTCTCCACTACCTCAACTGAGGGCAACAACAACAACAAACAAACAAAAACGTATATTTCCAATAAAGTTGGTACATAAGAAATGTAACAGCATTGGTTTTTAAAAATGCCTTATCATAAAATCCTTAAGTGGTTGGTATTCTATGCGTAGTATCATAGATGATAGAACAGCAGTACCTACGAGTATACATGAACATTCACATCACGCATTGAACGTTAAATATACATGGGGAAACAAATGAAACTTCGCTTTTTCAATGATGACTTAAGAGGTAATCATTGGTGATACATATAAATTCTGACGTGGTAGGTATTATACGCATTTTAGGTGATAAGCGAAATATTGTCTTTAGGTACAGATTAATTTGACATCATTACATTTAACTGAATTGGATGTTTAACATCCGAGAAAGACCGGAAAAGGAGAATTATGAGAGCGAAAACTTAAAACATAAAGTTGTGATTGTTATTAAATTGAAATTGTAATTTCTAATTACTGGTTGACCGTATGGTATGGCTTGCTGATGATCGATTTAATTTAATCATTATTACAGTTATCTGTAAGCATCGTGTTTAATATGAACGGGCGTTACATATCAGAGAAAGAGTAAAAAAAATAAGATATAACCGTGAATGTGTCAAATTTTCAATACTTAGATGTTGATATAGATAAGAAAAGCTGTAGTAGACTAAAGTTCTGAGGTTTCACAGTCACTTATTGTAGCAAAGCAATTACTGACATTGACGGATAAATT
>VCRD01004565.1:23863-44013 GCA_006783055.1 Trinorchestia longiramus
AGAAATTTTTTTTTATGCTCTATGAAAATTAAACCACCACCAGCTTGGTCGACTGGTTACCACCAGCTTGGTCGACTGGTGAGCAAATCTGCTTGCGAGCGGAAAGACCCGGGTTCGAATCCCGCTGCCGACATGGTTGACGCGGCTAGAAATACGGCATGGGACTTGGGTAAACAACCGAATAATTATCGAAGTAATTATCCGACCCAAGAATGGGCCAGAAGGTTCGTTCCTATAGCCTCATTCTATTCTATTCTATTCTAACATGTTAACGTTTATCAGGTTAAAAAAAGCACCAATTTATAAGCCTGAAATATAACAAACAAAATAAAAGTAAAAAGTAAAAAACATCCCAGTTTTTGATAAAATTAAATTAGTCGATTTAACTCCAGAGCTGAGGAATTATAGCACGAGTTTGACATATACGTATGTTTCATTTGAATATTGTTAGCTCTATTACAGTTTATACTTAAGTTGTGTGACACAAACACATGGTAGACACTTATACGGAGCATGTTTCGTTACTAAGTTAATTTTGTTTAATCATGCATAGGAGCTAAGATTTCTGTATTTGTTTGCTACTTTGATATGCAAAAATGTTGTGTCACGTTTTTTTTTAATTTTTAATTGATTGGTTTTTCTTCATATGCGCTGGCAGTTTATTCCAAAGCAATGCACCTGAAATTGAAAGAACCCTTTGTCCAGCATCGGACGAGCGGAAACTGATGTTAACATCGTGTCGTCGATCAGGTTTCACACCCTTGGTAGTGGGTGGATAGAATTTAACAACGTTGTCTGAACTTTGAGGGCGATATGGAGAGGAAAATACGTATTTGACCTTGTGAATGAGTAGTCTTTGTTCTATCGGGGTCCCGTTAAGCTTTTCCATGAGAGGTGTTGCATGATCGTTCTTTCTGAAATTTCCTGTGCATACTACTTTAGCAGCAAAATTCATACATTTCTGTAGCTCTTTTTGAAGACCTTTAGGTATATCTCCCCAGACCAAGTCACAGTAGTCAAAGCGGGATAACACCAAAGGCCACAGACTGCAGCATTGGAACAAGTTTCCGTGTACCAGATAATTCTTCCTTGTAGACTGGCATGGAAAATTTTATCTAGATAAGTATAGAAATTTTGTTATTATCTAAGGTGAAATAGTTTCTTACGTAATAACAAAATAGCAATGATACGATGACTGTTTTGCTTTTGAACACTGTGTATTCAACTTCATAACAAAGTTTACTATAAAATTTGCTCATTTACTTCCAGGGAAACAATCCAGATCAAGACATCACCATTCACCAGCCCTTGGCTCAATTTTTTAACATTTTCTACATGTTTCATGGCTGCAATAACCCACATGCTTGATGCACAGACTCCACAAGATACAATAAAATGAAGATGTCCAAGACACTCGGTGAAAAACTCAGGGTGGGGAAATCTGCAGCTCTCTCTAAACGAGTTTCCTTCAGTTGGTTACACTGCTACCCTCAATAAAACCTAAACTGTGTATGCCTCGCTGAACGAACAGTAATGGTATAATTGTTTTCACTGCTATAGAGGCAACAGATTATAATGAGAGGTCAGGGCCATGACTGTGGATTAGAAGTGCCAATGATTGACTCATCTATGCTGACCCTCCTTTTAGACAATGAATGACAAACGGTATCTGAGTAAATCAAAACCCGGAAAATTTGTCATTTTTAACTTTTCATGTTCACTCAATGTGAAAATAATCAAACCTGTGGTGAAAATACTGTTTTTTGTGTGTTCAAAATATACACACGAAGAAATGCCAATCGAATATAGTACAGCAACAGCATGCAGTAAATCATTGCTATTCACACACGTACACGAAACATGTAAATTTCGAGTTAAAGTAATAAATTTCCTACAATTTGTTATTCCATGTATTTTAGACTAGTCATATGCAAATAACCTCTCAAAACAAAGCGGGCCTGCTAATGTAAGAGTCTCAATGCAAAGAATAAACAAAACTCTGCACCAAACAAAGAAGAACCAGACACATAGAGCAACCATTTACATGGAACTATCCAAGACCAAAGAATAATCATCGACATGGGTTAAGGAAACAAAGAGCCAACACTAGAAACCATCACACTCAAACCTCTCCACTTGCCGTAATTGAAATCGTAATTTTTGGATTAGAAGAGCATATAATTGCCGAAGAACGTCAATGAAAATCACGATGATAACGAGGCAATACTTAAAATCAAGATGAAAAACTCTGAAAACACTACAAATTGCGAATTATACAAATAAAGATGGTGAAAGTAACGAGGTTCGAGCGTATGTGTTAAAGTATTAAATATTAGAAGGAATATAGCCACAAAAGCACTAAAATATCGTAGATTAATGATTCAAATGCGTGATGGTCATCACCAAGGCCACAAATATATGCCCCAATTTCGCTGTATCCGTTAGCGTACACGTTTTCTGCAGCAGATCGTACAAGCGACGAGCAGGGAATTTAAGTATTCACACTTGGAATACTACACACTGAAGAACCAATATGAAATATTAATAGGACTATTTCAGCACCACAAATATTTCAATAGGATACCAGAACAAAAATTACTAGTAATTGGGTAAGATGTTTATGAAAGTGAATTAAAAAATATATCTTAGAAACAGCTCATTTGAATGATGTCATACTACAGCCGCTGGTGACTCATTCTCACGGATGAGTTATAATTGCAGTATCACCATTAAAGGTTTCTTCCTTAATACAATGATCATCTGAAACTGAAATTTAGGTATACGTTATTACCTTCAATCAAAATTCAAATTGAACATCAAGTTTTGTAATCATACATGCTTAGAGTGTTCAGAAATTAATATATATCACACTCAACATGACAAAATAAGAATAGAATAGCAGCACATTGTTGGCAGTCATAAGTAAGGCTGATAGGTCAGCCTCTTTAAAATTGGGCAAAAAATAAGAACTCATTACATTAATATAATCAAAACTAAGCATTATTTCATATACTCGTTATTAACATATTAATGAGCAGAGGATTGAAGTATGAGATGCACATGGTTACGTGCACACAGCAGATTTGTAATTAAAACATGCAATTATTTATAAAAATCAACAATACCACTGGAGTGCAAGACATGAATGAAACAGTACCTCATACTTTGAAAGAGTTAAGAAATAGGCAAAATAATAATACAATACAATAAAATTGGAGACTTTATAAGTAAATAGCAATGTTAAAACAGAAACTTAATATATGAAGAATAAAAGACAGGTATTCAAATAAAATGGGACAGCCTTGCAAACCAACTTTAATTGAAGAAAATCTTCTCAACATTTGTGACAGTAAAGTCAGTTGATGAGAAAATATAAAGCCAACAAGTAAATGTTACCTGCAAATGGCAAGAGCTGCTGAAGAACTTGAGGGCTGTTCTGTACCACAGCACAATGCAAGGCTGCATAGTCCATGTCATCTCTCACAGCAATAACTTCACATTTGCTAGTGCCACTCTCCAAAAGGTAAATGAGGATTTTCTGCATGTTGAACATTAGAAGTATATATTAAGTTTCTGATGCTCCAGAAACAATTATATAAAGGGCTATATTTAAGATAAATATTTTCATTGAGTATGCACTTCAACAGAATTAAAATAACACAAAGCACATCAATACAAAACTAAAGAATTAAGAACTCAGATTAATAAAAGAAAACCCAACAATGTTAAGATGTAAGGTACACCAACTCCATCCATGAGAAAGCAAGAGAAGTAGAAAAAGCCAAGATAAACCTATGAGATTTGACCAGCAACAGCTTCGTGCAACACATGCTAATAAATTTAATTTACTACCTCTCAGAAATAGTGATGAACACCTTCAGCATAACCTGTTCTTCCCCCATGAGCAAGCCATAAATGATACTTATCCCTGAAAAGTAAGGTCTTCAATATCTTCTTTTATAAATCTTGTATCTTTTGAAAATTATTTTTTGAGTCCCTACAGGACTGTAGAGCTCACTATAAACAATCAAAGTGAGACCTTAGAATATTTGTCTGAGACAAGTAATTTCTATTCTGAAGACTCACTTAAAAGTTACCTGACTTAATTCAATGGTATGTCATTTTTGTTGAAGATCTCCCACCATTTAACAAGTAGCTTGTTGACCCTAAAACTTGTTGTTAAAGATAAACTATATTATTCTCATTACAAGAATGAGTAATGCAGAGTCTGAACTCACTTCCCATAACTTTTCCAAAGAGTAGGAGATGGTGGATTAGAATGAGTTGGATCCAGTGTGACACTTGAAGTACTTTTGCATGGATTTAATTCCACCAGATCTTTTGAAGTTCCTAACCTATAAATAATTATTATAGTCTGGGTTCATTTGTCATTGTTTATTTCAGAATAATACCTTGAATAAATTTCAGACTAAGCAATATTCAATGATACATGGACCATAACTACTACAAGAGTCAATGACACATGGACCATAACTATGTACTACAAGAGTCAATGATACATGGGCCATAACTACTACAAGAGTCAATGATACATGGGCCATAACTACAAGTCAATGACACATGGACCATAACTACTACAAGAGTCAATGACACATGGACCATAACTACTACAAGAGTCAATGATACATGGGCCATAACTAGAAGTCAATGACACATGGACCATAACTACTACAAGAGTCAATGATACATGAGCCATAACTACTACAAGAGTCAATGACACATGGGCCGTAACTACTACAAGAGTTGATGGCTATTTCTGAAGAATTTTTTATATTTTTAAACACCCATAACATCACACAACAGATATGAACTTTGAGTTCTTTTAATTTAGCACACAACCTTTTAGATCAAACCATGGATGTAAACTTATTCAATACCAATGATAAAAATAGGTGAACACAGAGCCTAAATAAGTAATTTTGAGGCAAAGCAAAATCACTGGATGTTAGAAATATTTTGGTGCATTTCAGAGTAAAATAAATTGACACATTTTACAATACATTAAAATTACTTGTACCTCAAAATAACTCCTAAATCAAGGGTGCAAAATAACAACCAAATCATATACCTAAAACAGCCATCTAGTCAAACTTCTATACTATAAAACAAGTACAATAACCATGAGAGTTTCTGAGTAGACTAGACATGTTAAAGTAATAACCTTTATTCTAGTCTTAACAGAAATTACAGCTATCAAATGTATTTTATATGTATAGCTTGGAGGTATACCAGCTTAAAAAATACATATAATAGTTAAAAGTATAGATTACTAGCCAAAAGTATAAATATACCAACCAAAAGCATAGATATGCCAGCCAAATATACAAATATACCAGCCAAAAACACTGATATGCAAACCAAAAGCATAGATATGCAAACCAAAAGCATAGACATGCAAACCAAAAGCATATATATGCCAGCCAAATATACAGATATACCAGCCAAAAACACATATGCCAACCAAAATTATAGATATGCCAACCAAAAGTATAGATATGCCAACCAAAAGTATAGATATGCCAGTCAAAAATACAGATATGCCAACCAAAAGTATAGATATACCAGTCAAATTCATAGATGGAACAGGTAAAAGTATTTCTCAGCCAAGAGAACTGGTACAACATTCAAGCAGATCAACATAAGTCAAAATAATTTTTAGAATAAATAAGGATTTTGATACAGCAACTAAAACTCACACAAGAATAAAATAGATCATACATATTTCCAAATAGAGGAATACCTGATTAGAGTAATAACCCAACTACTCATTTCTCAAGTTTTTTGTAAACACAGAAATGTGTTGTGTTACAGCATAATGGATTAATAACACACTGAAGTGGATCAATATCACATTGAAATGCATCAATATCACATTGAAATGGATCAATATCATATTGAAATGGATCAATAGCACACAGAAGTAGATCAATATCACACTGAAATGGATCAATATCACACTGAAATGGATCAATATCACACTGAAATGGATCAATAGCACACTAAAATGGATCAATAGCACACTAAATGGATCAATAGCACACTAAATGGATCAATAGCACACTGAAGTGGATCAATAGCACACTGAAGTGGATCAATAGCACACTGAAATGGATAAATACTACAGTGAAATTGATCACTGACAGACACAAAAATGCATTGCCAGTGCACTGAAATGGATTGTGAACACAGATGAATTTTTAACATACGAATTGATTCATACCTACAAACAGCGCACACAAATGAATTGCTGGTACAGAAAAGGACTGCAAACACATGAATAAAAACAAATAATGCACAAAAGTATTGATAATATAGTTCAATAAAACAATAAGCTAATGCAAATTCACAGTGCACAAAATTATTGCAACTGCTTGTCGATGTTGATAGTTATGGTGCCTCCCATATTAAAAAATGTTCGCACCAATAAACATCTATTGCCAATGCCATGCAGACACAATTGCCACCAATTATCAAATTTGCTACTAAACCGTCACCACGGCTTTAAATTAACAATTTTCATTAGTTCTTCATTCATCTCATGAAAATTTGACAATTTTCCCCTTTCATTTTATCTGCCTAGACAAACGTGTGAGATATTAGAACAAAGCTACAACAACTTATATTAAACACATGCACACTGCATCAATAAATGTTTATTTCGATAATCCATATCTATTTAGGAAGTTGATTCAATTAATTACAGAAATATCTAAAAAATACTCAATGATCAATACGATAACATCTACGATGTGATATCACTACAGCGACAATGCAGCAACTTAAGCTGTCTCTCACACACTTGCCACGAGCAGACTGAAATCCGGAATGGTTGCGTAATGCTAACTTACTACATCGACTTGTCACAAGTGAATGGATCGTTTACTACAACGTTGTTCATTCACGCTTCCCGCGAGCCTACAATCAGCTGATGCAAAATTTACCCTGAATTTTCACCTAAAACAAAGGTTTCTTACCCTAAAGCGAGAATTTGCAATTTGATTAATGTCACAATTTCAGCCTATTTATGGCATATTAACAGTCACAGGATATATAACAGCTTTAATTTGAGACCAAAATGAAGGTTCTACGATGCATAGGACAAAAATAATTAATGAAACTGTTCGTTTCAAGAATTTCTCTGGAGATCTCAAGATTTTTAAGTTCGGGTTGAATTCGGTGGCGAGATCGGTGGTGAGATCGGTGGCGAGATTTTCCCTCCGGTCTTTCCCTGTTTGAATATGCAATTATAAAAATACAGTGCACCAATATCTTTTATTCATCATAATTATGATTCACTTTTTATCAATAAAAGATGCAATATTTATTTCTGCCAGCTTAAGTGAAAATAAATGATTGATGTGGTATTTCTTTGATTTTTATTGTAATTGCTGCAACTAGCAAGGAGGGAGGAGGGGCGGGAGCTTAATCATAGTCCTCTGATATCGGGATTCGTGTTTTATACGAAAAATGTTGAAATTATGGGTCAAAATGTATTGTTATCTCAAGATGTTGTAAGAAAGTATTGTAAGGGTGTTTTTCTCCAACTCTGTTTTCTTTCGATTGAAAGATTTGTAAATATATATATATATATATATATATATATATATATATATATATATATATATATATATATATATATAATATCTATGTATGAAGATCTGATATTTGTATCATTCGTGAAAAGAGTATGAAAAAATAATATTATGACATGGTGTAGTATAGATCAACTTATGGTGTAATAATAATGAAGCTTCAAGATGAATGGAGCTGTAAATGATTGCTTCAGTAAAGAGCAAGTTACTTTCCCAATACCAGAACTTTTGATAAAGAAATACGATTGGAATAAAGAGTTACAACAGACTAGTATCATATAAGAAAAATATAATACTAAAAATAGCAACGGCTTGCGATGACTTTACAATGAATTAGGTTATTTGGATAACTTTATGTAATTGTCCCAGAGATATCAACCATCCTTCAGAATTTTTTGTTTCGAGGGATCTTAGCTCTCTTTTAATCAGGCCGCCCGATCTCTGCTAGACCTTGTTTGTTGCCAACTCCGTGTTTGTTGTATGATCTCACCGGTGGACTTCAGCACGCATTCTTTTTAAATGATGTGTCTTAATTTATTCTATCATCATATACTAGATCATTCTATCGTCCAATTTTAGACCATTCCGTAGTCAAATTCTACGACATAGTATTGTAAAATTTTATTCCATTGCTATATTCATGACCATTCTAAAACCATATGCTAAGCCATTGTGTCGTCATATTCTGGACCAAAATCTGTATAAATTTAAATCATTCTATCCTCAAATCCTAAGTTTATCTATTCAACGCTTGGGCCAATCAATCTTCATATGTATAGCAAGCAAATTTATACTCGAATTTTGAGCGTATTTAACATCAAATCCTGCTCCAATTTACCAAATTATGAGCTAGTTTATCGTCAAATCTTGGGTCAATCTATCGTCAAATCCAAAGCAAATTTATTGCCAAATTCTAAGTCAATCTATCATGAAATCTTGAACCAATTTATCATACAATTCTGGGTCCATTTATGGCTAAGTCCTAAGCCAATCAATCATGAAGTCTTGCACCAATCTATCGTAAAATGGTGGGTCATTAATCTATCGTTAAATTGATGGCCAATTACTCGTCAAACCTTCAGTCATAAATCAGTACTAGTAACAACAGCACTCTCTTTGGTCACTTCTTTAAGAAGCAGGTGCCCTTTCTTCATTTCACTACTGCAATGCATGAAAGTAGCGTGTCTTCAAATGTGTACAGATAAATATCTAACACCTATGTTCGATTTCCATCCTCCCCACTTCTCTATAATTTTCAATGCAACCTGTAGAGAGTGACGCTTAAAAGCTAAAAAGGGTTTCCACATGACAAGAAGGCTATGGTAGAAGGCTGTTCCATGATTTTATCCAAGAAATCATGGAATTATACACTGATATCAAAGCATGCACCAATGGAATTGCATGATAGGTAAAGTTTTGCTAATTAAGACGTTGAATATTTTTGAATAAACGGTTATATGTAACAATAATTATGCAATGTAATATTCTCTCAATTAACCTAGTCAATATTTACTGAAGGAAAAAATACACTAATGAACACGGTTTATTACTGCAGTCTCAAATAATATGCCAACAATATATTCCTGTATAGATAAATATTTCAACTTACAACCACGAGTATAGTACCCACGACAAATTTATTTTGATCCTATTAACAGAACCAAAACATAATAGATTTTTAAAATAATGTATAATATTTTTGTAGTTCAATACAGTGTTCTTGACTGTTTTTAGTAACGCTTTAGTACACACAAAGGATTCAAGTTTAGTACATTCATCAAAGAATGGCCTCAACGTATCGCCAAAATTCAGACTAATTACAGACTACAGTGCTGTTGCTAGTCGTCCCAGTGAATACGGTTGACAACATCAGATGAATTGCCTATATTTAGGTTTAGGTTTTCCCTATATTTAGGTTTTGCCTGTATTTAGATGTATTCCCAATTGGAATCTAGAACTCAACCTTATTTTTTAATCTCATGCCGATGAGCGTGGTTAAATTGTCTATTCTCTCGAAAAACTTGTACAAAATACAAAAATATATATAAGCAGATTTACTTTATTCGGTTTTACTAAAGTTCTCACAGTGTTTGAACAGAAGCTGACCCTCATAGGGATGAGGGAGACAGTCACAGTATCCTACATAGGACTTTTACAAGGTACATGGCATGGGCGCGTCATGAAGGACGTCTACTCACGACACGGCATAGAAGAATGATAATATTGAAATAAAGGCTAGCTATCGCTAGCACTAAAAGAGTTGCATTTGGGTGTTAATTATCGTTTATAAGAGCGGTATTACAGGACACCCCATAAAACATCTCACCAAAGGACTACTAATGAGAAGTTTTAATTGTACATGAAAGATACGCACACATTACTATAGATAATACATATCCTATGCGTAATAATGTCCTTAACTCATAGCTCCAAAATCAGTGCGTAAACTTTAAAGTAATGCCAAGAATTTCTTGAAACCCAAACCGTCACGACAGATCAAGAGATTTGCAAACATCAGAGGCAGTTCTTGTGATCGATAGAGGAGGTGATCCATAGAAGAGGTGATCGATCCCGACGATTCAGGAGATTCTGAGAATAAACTTTAAAATACCACCAAAAGTTCCTTGACCCTCAGAGTGTCATCAGATCAACAGATTTAGAGACATGAGGGAACACTATGTCCTAGAGAAGTATCGATGCTTCACTGACTGCGGATCACAATAAATGAGCAAAAAAGAGTCGATCATAAATAATAACAAATGCACGAAGTGACATAACAATCAAAAAATTAAGCACAACTTAGTAAAAAAAACGAATGTATTGAGTTGTCACACTTTAAATATCATATTTGAACGGTAAACAATGAAATATTTTAGGAGTGTTAGAAAAAATATTTAGGTAATCGTTCATATAAGATCCACGTTCATATAAGACCTTTCTTCTACGTTCCTCCAAGTTGTGCATTAAATTATCTATTTCTTTTTATCTGTTGCTGAGATACGCTGTCCGAATGCTTCAATTAGCCCTTCTCTATTTGGAACGCTCTACTTCCTTTAAAACTTCGGAGTGTATGTATGTATTCGTGGTAATCAGTAAGAAAAATATCAGGAAGATAGAAAATGACGCAAAATTTAATAATTAAAGCTTTAAGACCTTCGGACCGTACCTTTAGCAGTGTGAGGATGTGCATAATGGAGCAATGTTAGGCCATATATATTTACTAGTCTAGATTGCTTCTTTTTCTAATTTTCGTCATACAATAAATCCTCTGACAATACGATATTTTTGGTACAATTTTAATAAATAATGCAACTGAGAAAGGGAGAGATTATTAAAAGTGCAACATTTCAAGTGTGACAACTTAATATTTTTAACATACAAAGAACAATTACAGCAAAGATATGTTTAAAAAATAAGTACATAAAATTAAC
Source organism: Trinorchestia longiramus (assembly GCA_006783055.1). NCBI lineage: Eukaryota > Metazoa > Arthropoda > Malacostraca > Amphipoda > Talitridae > Trinorchestia > Trinorchestia longiramus. The sequence continues at coordinate 34,908 of VCRD01004565.1, forward strand.
GATTCTGCTTAACTTAGTCAAATTTAGTGCCTCAGAACATTCAATTTAATTATATGGGATTTGATCACTTTCCATGCCGCAGATTTCAACAGCGTGTGTGAGCATTTTAGTGACAAACTGGCAACAAAAGTAAACACTCGGTAGAAATAGGACGTGTTAAGTGTACATCGAGCTCATCAGGCTAATAAGAAAATCTGCATTGATGACTATGCGGTGGCAGCTGAAAATGCCTCTGAGTAATATAAATCCCTAAAGGCAAGCTGACGAGGTCAGACACTATCAGCATACACCCAATCCCTCCAAAAAGAAACTTCATATCTGACCAAGTATACAGTACAGATACACTAGATTTTAAATTCTAAATGCTAACATCTTAAGAACAGTGATGCTCCAAGGGATTATTCCCGTCCTCTGTATGTACTGCAACTTGACGTAAAGGCTCGTAGGGGCTCTGCGATGAGCTTGATGAAGGTTTAGTCTTACTCTAGACATCCAGTGTCGTAGCTTACCGATTCTCGTCCGCCGATTAGCTGACCGAAGCAGAACAAGGCGGCTACGGAAATTGAACTCTGGTCTTCCTCCGTCGCAAGCAGAAATTGTCACTACTCGACGACTGTGCCTGGATGCTTAGGGAGTCTCTGCACGACATCTTCAGAGGAAACAATTAAAATACCCGTCAAATGCAGAGTGATGGACAGCACTACATGATGTGGTGAAGGACAATCTCTACACAACATCCTCTTAAGAAGAATGATCAACGTACCAGCGAGACAGAAATACAAAAACAGACTACACTCATGTACGTCTAAATTATTTCCTGTACTCTCCTACCATCACAACAGCCCGGGCTCTGCAAGGGATTGCTCAGAGCAGAGATGCTCTACCTCAGAGGCATGAATCCCCAATGGAGGGAAATATATCCTAAATGGGTAGTGCAACGTTCCTAATTATATTACACCATGAACTTAATTTCTTACGGTGCAGTATTACGCTTGTCATAATATAATTCAAGTTTAGATCGTGTCTAGAAAAGTTAGGAGTTCGTAGAGACGTCTCAACATTTACAGGAGGTTCGTAAGAAGAAAGACAGGAAATCCCCGAGTCAGGGTAAATCTTCAAGTACAAATGGTAACTTGCATTGGAAGTTAGGCTGACTCAACTGGAGAAGTTGAACTCAAGTTGAGGTTGATGTCGTCCTTAATACGAGCCAAAAAGTTGTATCTGATCCAGGCAGTGGTCCACGAAGACAATTAGGTGCATAGGATATAATCTAAATAGAAGCTTGTATTTAGTACAACGAGATCAACCTCATCAAATGGAAAGGTCACCTTCAGTCTACAGTTATGGTTCAAGGAGACTTTGACAATTCTCTTTAATTTTTTTTTTTAAGAGTGAAGCCATACTTCCCGGACACAACAGTTATATTTCTATTTTCATACGCACACATGAGCAAATATCAGAAACGTTTGATTTTATCGAGTATATAAGTTTCCTTTTGAAAGTCGTTACCTACTATATATAATTCTGAAAATTCATAAATAAGAGTTAAAACCGGACAAAGAGACATACTGTAGTTCTATCACATTGAAGACGTATCACAGTTTATTTCTAGTGGCTGAGTGAATTGCAATGGATCTCAATGTAATTCATCGATACCTTAGAGCGGGCGCAGAGCCGAGTTGTGCAGTTTTCAGCGACCAAAAAAGGACTCGATCATACTACACACGTATAAACCATTTCATTTAGTGTTCTTAACCACATCCATTGACTATTTCATTTAGTGTTGTTAACCACATCCATTGACTATTTCATTTAGTGTTCTCAACCACATCCATTGACTATTTCATTTAGTGTTCTTAACCACATCCATTGACTATTTCATTTAGTGTTCTTAACCACATCTATTGACTATTTCATTTAGTGTTCTCAACCACATCCCCTAACCATTTCTCCGAGGTGGAGTTATATAAGCGAATCATATCTTTTATTCTAGCTGATGTTATTTTGAGTGGTTGTAATTAAAATATACTTCCAATAATAGAATTGTTTCTGACATGTATTTCAATCGAATGCACCAGGTAACGGACCTGGTTTGAGAAGCACGTAAAAATTCCCACAGGAGAATTTTTGCATGCGACAATTCCCATAAATTCTTCAAAAGAAAAACTCTTCTAAGAGAGTCTCATGGCACTGTAGAGGGCAAAATCTACTACATTTTTATTGAAAATGAATCAATCACAAGACGCTTTCTTCTCCTATGACCAAAATTGGCATAGCAACGACATCGCTTCTGTCTAATTAGACAAGTCACTCGACATTTTCCAACCAGACGTCCGACAACGGAGAGTGGGTAGGAGTTTGGCATTCAAGTGAAAATAGGAAATTTTAATTCCGTTAATTTTATTCAAGGCAGACGCAAGTATTTCTGAACTTTATACGAGTATTTGTTTTCTCAAGAAATGTGATACTCTTCAAAATTGTCGAGAAGTATTTACTAAACTTAGTACATTTCCTAGCAAGAAAAAAACTTCCTAAAGCAGTCCTAATTCTATCTCTCCATTGTTCATTTCAATTTTAAACTTTATAACAGTAATAGTTCTCTCAAAACTGTTGATTCTTTTTAAAACGGTCACACTTTCCGCATCTTCTACTTATTCCACAGAAATAAACCATCCCTTTATAAAAGCGAGTGCTGTTTAAAACGATAAGCAATTAAAATGAACCTAATGAGAACGATTAAAAACTCCTATGATGCCTACATAAAATCGGTGGCTAGTCTAACTTAACAACAATAAAAATGCCCTTCATTCTTCTTGTACGTCAATAAAATGAACTCGAGCGAGGACCAAAAATAGAGTTTAAAATCATTAAAATAAACACTTATAGTTAGAAAGCAATCTTATTTTCGTGCAAAAACACGCTACGACCGCTTTTATGAACTCGTACAAGCAAACAATCTTAGAGAGAAAATACGCCCACTTTTTACTCAAATGCATACTAATAATAACGATCAAGAAATTTCGCATCCAGGTACAAAAATCAAGGAAAATAATTCACAATTTCAGGAGTTTAGTTCGGTGAATCAAAGAATCCAAAAGAATAGTTAAAGAATCCAGAAATTTAATTTCATGAGTCAGTTTCCCGACTTGAATGAAGTCATTGGAGTACGCAAGAAAATACGAATGGAACCGAATGTTCAGTCCTAGCAACACAACCATCCATACATTATTATTCCACATTTTAAAAATTACATTCTCCCTAAAATTAATCGTCAGGGAATGGGCATTTCTATTTAAAATCGAAGTCATTCTCGAGCAAAACGAATAGCAGACTAAAATTTTCAAATTCCTCGCTCATACCTGAATGGATGTGCTAGTTATTATCCTTAAGATCACAGTGAGCGTGCGATGCTAACTGCTCAAGTGGCTGTCAAGACATGTAAGTGCAACATATAACAAAATAAACGATAACAAAACTGGAACACAACGAAGGCACTCAAAGTGAGCGTTGCTGCTGCTTACCTGCTCATCGACCTCCCATCTGACGGATACAGAAAAAATATTGAAAATCTTAAAATAATCCTCAACTAATTCTCAACACCATAATAATAAGTCAATTCCGCAGTGGGTAGCCCAGTAACCAACTACAATATCGTACAGCTTGAGTGTATTACACTTAAAAGTATATGGCTAAATACCAACAAAAATACCCTTCCTCTACGAAGCAACTAACCAACAGTATGTTGAAGAGACATGTCACACCCATACGAGCACATGCACATAACCAAAAATGTTGTAGAAGTGAAAAGCATCAGCGATGACAGCTTATTCTTGAGTAGGAGCAGAAGCAGGTGTAGAAGCAGAAGCAGGAGTGGGGGTTGGAGCAGGAGCTTGAGTAGATGGAGTAGTCGAGTGTTTCTTGACAAACCAGACTTCGTTCCTCCTGCCGATGGGTTTGAAGGGAGGATCGTAGCCCGCGGTGTAGTAGTGGGCAAAATCGACGTCTGTCTCTCCAGCTTTTTGGATCAGCTCTGCTAACTCTTTCGCTTCCTTGGCCACAATTTCGTCAGTAGCATAACCACCAAACCGTCTGCAAACACACCAAAAATTACTGCTTTCATAAAATCAACAGGAAATACACGCTTGAAAAAATGGCAAAAAATAACTCTGTGAGATTTATCATCCATAAGTGTTGATACTTAAACAACCATTAAAGCAGAGAGAGTGTGTCTTCAAGGCAGTGTGAGTAGATCTCTAAGGTAGGCGATTCTTTTCATTTTAATATATTATGCTATGACTCCTGACTCAGATTCTCTGGAGGTTATGAAATTCTGTTCGTAAAAAAAATGTTTCAGAGTGTTGACTATTACGAACTCAATAATTTTAACCCACATTACGAAATGATATCTGCTGGAAAGTAATGTGTAAGAAATTCATTTACAAGTAGGAAGACTATACAGCTGGAATACGTCAACGTTAGGGGATTACACAAGCTTATAAACTTCACTGCAAAACCCCAGTTCTTGGACCTTTCATATAAATCAACAAGCTCGAAAAATTATGAAGAACTAGATTAATATGAATGATAGTCTCGGATATGTCCGCAAATTTCTGACTCAAGTTCAAACGCTAACAATTCAAATACCAGATGGAGAATAAAAATTTTGAGCATCGTACATCATTAAGAAATAACATCACTAGCGTCTTTATTACGTAGGATGGAACGGTTGCACCGGTATATGTCTAACAGTTATCCGTTATTAAAGAAAGCATGCCTCAAATTCATACAATGAAGAACAAAAATTTCACTCGAAAATGAACCGGGTCAATGGCTCTTGAATTGTGCTACACAATTCCACTATATGGTCTCGAGTTGCGCTGCATAGTCTCGAGTTGCGCTGCATAGTCTCGAGTTGCGTTGCATAGTCTCGAGTTGCGTTGCATAGTCTCGAGTTACGCTGCATGATCTCGAGTTACGCTACATAGTTCAAACTGAAGTCTCAGTGCAATGAAATAAGAGAAGCCTAACCTGTGTGATACAAATTTCTTTAATTGATGGGTTCACTCTGCTAGCATCTAATGCATGCAAACCTCTAATTGTTTCCAAGGGGGAAAAATCGAACACGATACTGAATATTAATTACAAGATATTAATATTTTATGCTAGTCTATTCTCGCAAATGACTAAGTTAAAGTTGAGAAAATCCTCGGTATGAGACATAATGCTGTTTCATATCGTTTACTGATGATGTACAATCACTGATCGCCTCTGATGAATTCCAAATCATTTATACACTTGGCAAATTCAAAACCTAAATCTCTTTCAGAAAAAGTTTATACGGTATATCAAGCTTAAATTCCTCAACGCGAGAATAAAGCTGTTATCTGCAGAATCAAACAATAAATAAATGATAAAATGTTGTGGTTTACCGACGTGGCTCCCAAATTCTCTTTGTGGCAGAAAGTCCCCATTGAGTTCTGATACAACCGATTCTGCTTATGTGAACTTCTTTACGTGTCCCTGCTGCATAGTATCAGGTGGACTTGCAATTTTATTCCTGATATTCAGCAAGCAGCTGAATATCAGGCATCCAGCATTTCTTACCCTCTTATTCGTTAGAAACTTTAATCACTAGTTATATGTGTCACTAAGTGATCCAAGTGTCTCACGAAATAGACTCAAAATAATACCTTCTTTTCTAACTGTTTTAAATTACATTATTTTTCAACAAACACAATGGCATCATAGCTGTCCAAACAAATAAGGCTGCATCATAACTTTAAAAAAAAACGGTTCCATCATGGCTCTTCAAATATATACGGTTCTATTATAACTCTCCAAATAAATACGGTTCCATCATAACTCTCCAAACAAGTACGGTTCCATCATAACTCAATAGCGTGGATTTTTCACTTGATGACATACCACCCCATCAGTAGATCTCTAACCTGGTGAAGACGGTCATCTCGGGTCTCTCCTCAATGAAGACCTCAGCACCGCCAGCAGGGGGGCCGGACTGGTGTTCCTCAGGGATGAAGAAAGCCATCGTGAAGGAGGACGGACAGGTGGGTCCTGCACCAGGCTCGATGAAGGTGGTCACTGGGGTCGTCATGTCCATCCTGATATCTGCACGGTCATCAAATTCATTCTTCAGTACTGGTCACAAAATACGCATGGAAAAGTTCGCTATAGAACCCTGATATCTGTGGGGTTATCAAATTCATTCTTCAATGTTGGTCACAAAATTCTCATGAATTCGTTAAGGAGCAGAAATTCAAACACAAACTACATGTGGACATCACCGAAAGCTCCATCATGCTTGCCTGTGTATCTGTGTGACTCGAAATAAAATGGTTTTATTCAACCTTTAGCTATATTAAAGATTATGCCAGTTGACAATGCCAACTGACGGTACCTCCTATCTCCATAAAGTGCGTTCATAAATGTGTCAACAGCACAACGCTGCTAGTTCCCATTTATAATTATTAAGTGTTCCAATACTGGTCAATCTCGTACCGAGTTAAATATTTGTTTTATCACTCTTAAGAATGGTAAAATATTGAAGCAGCAGTCTTTTATAAGTATTTTTTCTTTTATATATATTCAACATTATTATTAAATTTTCCTTCTTGAAAATTTGCTTTCATAGGTAAGAAAAGTAAATAAATACAGAAAACATGCAAAGAGAAATAAACTTCTGAATGCTGACTTTCAAATGTTATTGCTATTTCAATTACAGTAAAATTTTGCATGTAATTACTACAATACTAATTCGAGTAGAATTTTTACTGTAATTGCTGTAATTTCAATTAGAGCAGAATTTTGAATACATTTGCTATTCCAAGTAGCGTAAAAATTTGCTTCGACTAGAAGAGGACTCACTGAGCTCGTTCTTGCCGGAGATGTAGTTGAAGAGTTTCCTGAACATGGGAGACGCAAGAGACTCCTTTTCTGGTCCAGACATGGAGGTTGCGGCCCACTTGCGTGCTGGGTACAACCGCTCCTCAAATCCCTGACAACACAACATTGCAAACTGGGTCATACCTTGAATAGGTGCAGGCCATTGAGAAAAAATATTTTTTCGGTGAAGAGTTCCACAAGATCTTTCGAACTCTTCAGAGGAACAAGTTTGAACTGAAGAATGGTAAGTGGTAATAATCGGAGCCCTTCAAAGAAATAGGAATTTTCGTTAAAAATTTGCTCAAAGTCCTAGGACATCCCAGAAATATTTGGTTGATTGACATTGTTCGTCCCAGTTCCTCAAAATCAACAAATTTATTCTCGTCTTTCAAATTGTTATTATTATTATTATTATTATTATTATTATTATGTTTCAGTTTAATATCGTCTTTCAAAAAAAAACTGTTCTTTAGAGGCTATCTGAATGTCGAAAAAAATACGGCATATCGAGCGAATCAGCAAGAAAAAGAAGTGATTGGCATGGAAAAAAGTGAATTGCTGATTAGGCAACAAGTGCATCATAATTCAACGGTAAAAACTTCAAAAAATTCGACGACAAATCTTTTATCTGAATAAAATTGACTAGCATTCAAAGTAGAAGAGAAATTTGGCGAGAAAATTCAACCATCATTTTTTAGCTAAAAGTCATTAACAGCTTAAAGTTAGAGAACTAATGGAAAAAAGTTCATTAGAAATGATCAAAAACAAACAAAACAAAACAAAAACGTATATTTCCAATAAAGTTGGTACTGCAAATTACCACCAAGACTACCAAGACTAGAACTAATGAAAGAATGATTCCTCAGTTAGAGTCTAGAGTAGAAATAATGGAAAAAGGGTTCCTCAGTTAGAGTCTAGAGTAGAACTAATGGAATAAAGGTTTATCAGAAAGAATCTGGACTAGGAGTAAGACGGATAAGAGTAAGACGGGTAAGAGTAAGACGGGTAAGAGTAAGACGGATAAGAGTAAGTCGGGTAAGAGTAAGTCGGGTAAGAGTAAGTCGGGTAAGAGTANTGAATAAAATTAACGGAATTAAAATTTCCTATTTTCACTTGAATGCCAAACTCCTACCCACTCTCCGTTGTCGGACGTCTGGTTGAAAAATGTCGAGTGACTTGTCTAATTAGACAGAAGCGATGTCGTTGCCATGCCAATTTTGGTCATAGGAGAAGAAAGCCTCTTGTGATTGATTCATTTTCAATAAAAATGTAGTAGATTTTTCCCTCTACAATGCCATGAGGCTCTCTTCGAAGAGTTTTTCTTTTGAAGAATTTATGGGAATTGTCGCATGCAAAAATTCTTCTGTGGGAATTTTTACGTGCTTCTCAAACCAGGTCCGTTACCTGGTGCATTCGATTGAAATACATGTCAGAAACAAGCGTGAATTTTGAAATTCTATTATTGGAAGTATATTTTAATTACAACCACTCAAAATAACATCAGCTAGAATAAAAGATATGATTCGCTTATATAACTCCACCTCGGAGAAATGGTTAATGGATGTGGTTGAGAACACTAAATGAAATAGTCAATGGATGTGGTTAAGAACACTAAATGAAATAGTCAATGGATGTGGTTGAGAACACTAAATGAAATAGTCAATGGATGTGGTTAAGAACACTAAATGAAAGTCAATGGATGTGGTTAAGAACACTAAATGAAATAGTCAATGGATGTGGTTAAGAACACTAAGTGAAATGGTTTATACGTGTGTAGTATGATCGAGTCCTTTTTTGGTCGCTGAAAACTGCACAACTCTGCTCTGCGCCCGCTCTAAGGTATCGATGAATTACATTGAGATCCGTTACAATTCACTCAGCCACTAGAAATAAACTGTGATACGTCTTCAATGTGATAGAACTACAGTATGTCTCTATGTCCGGTTTTAACTCTTATTTATGAATTTTCAGAATTATATATAGTAGGTAACGACTTTCAAAAGGAAACTTATATACTCGATAAAATCAAATGTTTCTGATATTTGCTCATGTGTGCGTATGAAAATAGAAATATAACTGTTGTGTCCGGGAAGTATGGCTTCACTCTTAAAAAAAAAATTAAAGAGAATTGTCAAAGTCTCCTTGAACCATAACTGTAGACTGAAGGTGACCTTTCCATTTGATGAGGTTGATCTCGTTGTACTAA
>VCRD01004566.1:16354-34667 GCA_006783055.1 Trinorchestia longiramus
TTGAAATAGGAAACGTTTGAATTAAAATACGCTGCTATTTATGTTTTTATATTGCTTGCTAATATGATCGCTACATGTTCCCGTTGCCCCCTAGGTCTGCGATGAAAGAGACGCAGTCGAGCATGTGTGCTGGCACGGTGTACAGCACCCACGCTTCTCAGCGTACCCTCGCCTCCAGACTCCTGCAGGACCCCTCCGTGCTGCGCTACTTCGCCACACACAAACGCCCGCTCCAATGACAGCCCTCGTGTGCACTTCTTGTTCTCTCTACCTTATCTTGCTCGCGTACTCGACAACGTTTCTTGTGAGTACCCTGCTGCAAGACGCCTTCGTACTTCATTACTGCGTGTCGCACAAAATTTTGATACAAAGGCGCGCTTTGGAGCTATTTTCTTTTGCTGTGTCTGCATAGGTCTTCCATTTTGTACCTGTAATTACGATCTTCCTATCCTCCGCTTGTCCACTCAACCATTTTTCCGCCATTTGTTTCACAAAATGACAAAATGATTTTTTGAGATTATTGTACAAATTTCTTTTACTTTCTGCCATCATTGGAGTCGAAACTTTCATGAGGTTCTCTCCCGTTCAAACAGAGCGTCGTAGGACATGTTTGAGCACAGTATTTCTATTCATTTGACATTCTGACTTCTGTGGTTCTTCTCTCAAGTGATGCCGTATTTTCTCTTAAAATCGCTCTATGGATACAAATACTTCTGTTCTTTACCATCTTTGTGATTCGTATATGTTTAATCATATGTTATTCTCGGTGCTCTATGTATTTGCGTAATTTTACTAATACTTCAACGTATTACACTTTTCATTTTAGTTATTAGATATTTGTATGTTTTATATTTCTTGGTTGTTGGTGTTGTGTGTTTTCTTCTTATTTTCCCTTCCTGCTCCCGCTCTTCTATATTACGCTGTCTTTATTTTATAACAGATACGTCAGAATTCAGTGTTTTTATGTTTCAAGAATGATTTTCCGCTGCTTTGGTGTGCATATTTGAGTAAGCTTGCGTTAGACTTCTCTCATCTAAGCGTTATTGAAGCTGTGTGGTTGACATGTTCCTAATCTCACTATGAAGTCTCCCTACGCTGTGTGGTGAGCATGTTCCTGATCTCACTATGAAGTCTCCCTACGCTATGTGGTGAGCATGTTCCTAATCTCACTATGAAGTCTTCCTTTGCTGTGTGGTGAGCATGTTCCTAATCTCACTATGAAGTCTGCCTACTCTGTGTGGTGAGGATGTTCCTAATCTCACTATGAAGTCTGCCTACTCTGTGTGGTGAGCATGTTCCTAATCTCACTATGAAGTCTGCCTACTCTGTGTGGTGAACATGTTCCTAATCTCACTATGAAGTCTCCCTACGCAGGGTGGTGGTGCACGAATCTGTCGTGTCTAATGTCTGCAATATTTAAAAGGCTTCAGAAACCAGTTAAAATTGCGGTGCGGCTTTCGATACGATGAAAGGCATTAATTGACTGCTTGGCTCATATAAATAATTTCATTTATTAGTTTAATGTCTCAATTTGACAGTTTGGAGAATGTTTATACTTAGCATTTTCTGTATGTATTACAGACACTACACGTGTTATGTCAGGAGTGAATGGGCTGTGGAGTCTCGTTTGAAAGAATGATTATTTTTAACTTATTTTAACTTGAATCGCCTAATTATCCCAGATTTTATAGTTCCATATAATAGATTATTGTTTTCAAGTTGTGGTTGAGCTTCACGTTGAGACACTACTGTGAATAAGCTCTCTTTACTTTTCTCGGTGTACCATCTAGAATAGTCATAACGCAGGTCTCATGACTTAATATTTTTTTAAGTCTTAAAGCATTATTTTATACGTGCAATATTTCTGCTGCATTATAGAAGTCCACCTCTACAAATGCTTGTGTGTTCTAGTCTCTCCGCATGTTCACTTTTTGCGTAATTTCTTCTATTAACCTACCTGTAAGCTCTGCTACTAAATTCTGTTACCAAGTTTGCTGGGCCGTGTTTTCCTATTTGATTATATTTTTTCTGGAACTACAAGTTTTTCGTATGATTTGTCTGTTTTCTTCATTAAACTCTTCACCTACCATTATTCCTGGAAAAATGTGTCAATGGTTAGCCATTTTTTTATTTGATATGATAGTACTTTTAATGACGAGTTTGCATATAATCTGCATCTCAAGATTTTATATTTTCTATGATCAAAGTTGTATTGTAAAAACACCCATTTCAGATGAGACGTGTTTGCTCTTCAAGTCCTAAAATAACATTTAACGCAAACGTATACAGTCACTCTAGGTTGAAGGGGTGATCATGTGACTGTTTCTAGATTATCTGAATTGTTTATATTTTATTCGTGTGAAGAATACTTGAAAATTTTCCTTGCTCGCCTTTCGAGTTGCTCGATTTCCTGCTGTTAGTGAACGTCTATGTTAGAAATTAACCATCAGTTTACTGTCTCTCCTTAAAATTGAGGTTCGTACATCGCTGCAGTGGATCTTACCTTACCTCCCTGTGATCGAAGTTACCGCCGAAACTTCATCATTCTATTTTGGCGAGCATGTTTTTTTCCCCGTTTGCTCTGAGGTATCTTGTGATGTGTAGATACGGCATTATTTCACGACTGTGAGCAGGAGAATGTATGAGTGTATTACTTGACATTGATACTCCATTCCTTGCATGACACCGCTTAATTTTGCGTATGCTAAGCTGCCCTTTTTTGTGGTTCCTTCATGTTTTCTGTTACTTATTATGTGCCAACAATTTAACTGTGATGAAAACTAGTATTTTCGGCTTTAAAGAATTTTTTGTAGATCCGAAAAATTTCTATGAATCTCAAGCTGGTGCTTTTTATGAAGATGATCTCACGTACACATGTGTGAGTTGGTACATTTAAATCCCTGCAGCTGAAAATAATTGATGACTGCAGCTGACAGGTACAATTGAAAACTCGTGCAGCCTCACTCACGGGTTTGCGCAGTATTGTCGTAATTCATCCGATATATTGACGCAATAAGTGAATTATTTTTTGTCAATTCAGCGACAATTTCAAGTCTCATTTGTGCCGTTAGTTTTTAGTCATTAGATTATTTATTAGTTTTGTTTGTGTTTTTGTCGTTTGAAATGTAGTTCGCATGATCTGCGTTATAGGTGTGTGCCTTCGTCGTCTATGTCGACTTTTTCTCTAAATTAATGCATTATTCTGCATGGCTGTTTTTTAAATCTTACTGTTGTCCGTTGTGCTAGCTACTATCCTCGTTTTATTCCTGTTGATTTCCTACCTGTTCCCTGTGTCATTGATATTAATAGATTTTTCGTATTTTCTTTCTAAACCGTACTGTTTTCTTCTGCTAATTTCGAATATTTTTGTATTTAGTTTGCAGTTTTGAATTCTGGAATATCGTTCCGTAGATTATTTCCTTTGAATTTTTCGTTAATTCGAGAGTTTTCCTTCTGACATGCGCAAGTATTGATGACACCAAAGTTTTGTATGACCAAAGTGATCCTTTTGAAACACGGCGTGAAATTCACGCTCTATTGACTTATTCCTATTAACTTAAGTTGTATGACTTCTTCTCAACGAAACACTCAATGCCTAAAATGTCAGCAATAAACGATGCTCACTTACGAGTGCCTTCTGTGTTCAGTGTGTGCTTTCTCGGCTTCTCTAGTGAGTCCCGACATGCGAGCTGTTTCTAGAGCACGTTTAGGATTAAGAACCGCACTAAGTATTAATTCACGACGTTTGAGTGCATTCTCGTTCTGAATCAGGTTGACGAACAACCTCAGTGAAGTGTTGTAAGATTATCCGTTCTATTCAAACGGAATGTTCTTAGAATACTACTAGCTATTCTATTCGCTAAATTATATTGTATTCTATTTGATAAAGTGTACTTGATTCAGTTTCAGTTAATGGAGTAAATTCAATTTAATTTGCTAGATTGTTTTCCCTGAATGAATACATAGGCATCAATAATTTCATAAAAATAATAAAGTTCATGAATGTCCTGTTGCGTAAAAATTTTTGTCTCAAGTTTTAGTATCGGTTCCATCAAACAGTTAAAAAGTATGTTGTAGATTTACATCGAAGATCTGCGTCAAGTAATGTAGTCTTTGTATATCAAGGATCTTCAAGTTTTACTGCGGTGCCATTGTAAGAGCCATACCATTCCTATCACTCATTGAGTATTTCATATTTTACCATGCGCCTTGAAAGTGAATCAGTAAATGCTACTGAAATAGTTCTATAACAATAATTAAGCTGCAGCTACAAGACGCATTCTCTAGGCTAATCCACTGATAGACTTTTACTCAAAATTACTTTCAAATTTGTTTCCAGTATTAATGCGTTGCCCTACTTCAGAAGAATTCTTCAACTCATGTTATCATCTTGATTGTTACTTAAACGTTTCTATTTATCTGTGTTCTCTTGTTCCTGTACGTGGTGAACTAAACATAAGTGTTACGATACCTTGTTCAATTGCAACGTTAACTTATTATAATTTCGATCTCTTTCTACCGAGTACTTAAAACTAATTTTCAAACTCCTTTACCTGCTTGTCATGAACTTCTATTCAAGTTTTACTGGATTGTTTTTCTAACTTCATCTAGTTGTCTCTGCCTTGTTTCCGACAGATTGCTTCAGGTATTTGTGAACACATCCTTGAAGCTTTGGGCTCTCAAAGATTTTAGTATACCACACAAAATGTGTAAAAAAGTAGAGTTCAAAGTTACAATTTAGGATCCTTCGTTAATGATATGGATCCAGTTAATTAAAATGTGTATTCGAAAGAGAATTGATGCTTCTATGTGATACCTTTAACGTAAAGTTTTGAAGATGTTGCTAGTTAACATTGTCATTAGGCTGTGTAGAACCGTGCATAGCTGCTGCCACGAGATCATTAGGCCGCTCGTAGGAGGCGAAGGGCGGTAAGCAGATATTACTGAGTTCAAATGACATTCACATATAAACCCTGCCCTTGTATTAAGAGATGTACAAACTAAACTTTTCTGAAGTTTTTCTTCAGCAGTCCATTGAAGAGAAAAAAGTTTGTTCAACGTTACTTAAGGGTACAAAGTAAATTGAACACCTTGCCTTTAATAGGTCAACAAAAGTGTATGTGAAATGTAATTTATCATTTATTTTCCGTATTCCTTTCTCACAATCGCGTGATGTTATCATGTTAATTACCAACTCAATTTCTTAGTATTAAAGCTGCCAAGAATGAACTCATTTTTTTCTTCTTCCATTTTCAGAATAATAAAATAGAAGTCTTGTAAGCCACTAAATTGATTATAGTGTCCTAAAAATATACTTTTTTTTCTTCCCCATTACTAATATTTGATTTAGGTGTTGATTCACGTACACATGTCTAAAGAGTTGCATTCAAGTAAATTATGAATTTAAAAGAAAATAAATATTCTTTCTCTAGGAATAAATAGTTAAAAAAATACTTATTTTTAGGACACCGTGAATGCTCATGGACGGATAAACATGAAAAATATAAGCTTCCACCCCAGCGCGCAATGAAATGACTTTCATATACTTGAATTTTTTTCGTAAAAGTTACATACTTCAAACGAAACAATCCTAATCAGATGCAATGGAAAAAAAGAGAAAACATTCGAAGAATATCAGAGATAAAAATCTCGAAATTTTAAGCTAGAAATATACTACAGTTACCCACTTACATATCACCGCATAATGGCACAACATGCAGTAGATTGGGCCGCAGCCTTGCATCAGTACCTTGGTTGTTGGAGGCTTTGATGTTGAACAGTTCTATCGACCTCGGATGGTGAAGCAGCAGCACGCAGCGTTCCATTTGAAATTATAGGTTGGGTCTTGAGTTCCAAGTTGTTAAGTGACTTTCACACATGAACACAGAAATAACACAACAAAAACTACAGAGAAAAAATACATCTACAACAAACAATTGTGATTACAAAATTTCAGACACACTGGAACGTTTGTAATTCCTTGACGAACTTTATAAATCAAAGAAGTTCGTATTTATAACTCAGACAATATTTACATTGCAGTTACATTCATTGCAGGATATAACAAGGAAGTAAAGAAGATAGAATTATCTCGCATTCATGCAAGAACTAAAAACCTGTTCTTAGCTACAACGCTCATAACACAATAAGCACGACATTAATAAGCATTCATGACATACAAGCAAATTTTATACTCGTGAGAGCCCTTCGATACTCCTCACGGTGCAAGATTTAATAAATTTTCAAGGAAAAAATTTATCAACACATTACGCACAAACGTTCATACAACTGCTAGCATCATCACTTCTCTCAGAGTTTATTTGATCCAAAATCGATGGCTTAGATCAGTAAAGATCACTTCGCACCGAACTCATGAGGAAAAAACTACAGGAAGAGAAGAGATTGTGGTCAAACAGCTGTTCGCCGAAATGACACGTCGGCTTCCTCCCCGAAAGAAAATATGAAAACGAATAAGTAATGAAACGTTGAAAATAAAGGATTACCTTGAAAAAAAAATGTGGAAAAATGAATAGCATAAAAAAAATTAGGAAAACGTAGTATGTATAGCATGGAAAAAATGTAGAAATTGGAGAATATCTTTGAATCAAACACAGTAAGCCAGAACTAAGAAATATTAATTCTCTTACAAGAAGCTCAGTTCTTCTCTAGGGAACATCATACCGACTAGGGTTGCTGGCTGCGGAATTCAGCCAGCAACCCCAACACGAGAATCCTCTTCCAAGAAGCGAGCAGCATCCAAGATACGTGGTGGACAATCTACTACAACGTATCCTCTGGTGGGTAGGCCGAACTTATTCTCTAAAAATACACAAATCTCCGCGAACATTTACACTGCGATAGTTTATAAATCTCCCTTATTTTCAGAGTTGACTTCACAAATAGTGAAAATGTGTATAAGATCAGGTACTGAGGTAGGCTCGATTGCTTAATAGTAAATAAGCTTATGGCTCCTGGCAAGCGAAGAAAGACGATGGTCCTTGCCAGGAAACTACGATCCATTCAGAAATACGCAATTTTCTTGAACGACGAAAACAAACACTACTGCTTCCTTTTCAAGTGTGCGGGGTACAGCCACTGACCCATTTCTGGGCTTAATAGAAGCGATAATAGCGTATTAAATGAAAAATTATTCTCATTTTCGATCCACACATATAAAGCCATTTAGTTTCATTTGGTTTTAAAATTAAATCAGTCGAGTGGGTGCCGTACACTTCCCACATTATCGAAGGCGTTCATAAACGTCATCTCCACCTGTCATTTCTGACGGTCTGAGGTCTGCTGCCTGATTTTCGTTTCAGTGCTTATTATTAGCTCTGAAGTCAAGGCGTAACCCACAACAAAATCTTATGTCTAGTAGGTATGGGATCACGTCTACCAAGCATCAAGTGTATTCGGAACGCTCTTTCTGATGCACTAGTTTCCAAATTGAAAGTACGATACTCGCCTGTCGAATTTATGTTTCCTAACTTAAAACGAAATACAGAAAAACAAAATGGCATTTTATATGTATAACGATGCTGAAAATACATTTTTCATTCTTAACTCTTTTGCTTTTGTTCAACCTACGAATGTATCAGATAATTTTGTAGCCCTCGCAATTGAACGTCATTGTAGATCACTAAACAACTATCGTTTCTCAAGCTTCTTTTCAAAATCGATGACTTGCTTGACGTGCGCCCGTGCGATTTTCTCCATGTTTCTGCTCGTGGAGCCGCGGCCGATGACGTCAGCAGCGAAGGGTCGACACACCGCGAACAATTTCTTGAAGCAAACTTTGAAGAGCTTATCTTTCATCTTGATGCCCTCCTCCTCAAGGGCCGTTAGTACCGCACCTCTCAGCTTCTGCTCATTAAGACTTAGAGTCAGACGAATTCTATCACATGTACGAGGAACGAGTAGCAAGAAGCAGTTGCTTCTGTGTAACCTTATCCCATTGATGCCCGTACGGGCAGACTTAGAGAGACAAATGATTCTTATTACCCATTATCTATTATACTGTAATGTAAAAAGTGTAAAATAATATTTTCTATGTCCGTGGTTACAACCTCTCTTCAGGTCGGTCAAGTACTCAAGGCATCTTGCTCAAAATCTTATATTCAATTATAATTATTTTTTCACATTCAAACCAATGACATTGAACTCGGAAACACAACGCTAAATTGTTTGAGTTTCCATGAGCTAATCTCTTTCCCTGGAGCATCTTAATCTTCCCATAAGTTACTTTAGCCTGCCAGGGGATTGAACAGATCCCACATGTTGATTGACAGACGTATAATAATATAGCTCAGAACTATCGTAACACATTGGGAGCGTGGCAGAACAAAACCACACGGATTCACACAACTACCAAATCGCTCACCCCAAATCATGGTCATAAATCTCTTATTTCTGATGCAAAGACCAGCAGCAGTCACAGGTTTACTCCTGCCACGTCACAGTGCAGCTCCCTCTCTTGCATCCATACTTGCCGAGCTAACGTCAGGATACGAAATCAAATCCCGTACTCTAGCGTAGTTTTGTTCGCCATACACTCGTATACAGAACTAACAAAATAAAAATAAAATGAACTTGAAGCATATTAAACATACAGAGAAATTAAAATATTTCAATGTATGATAAAATTTCAGGCATTCACATAGCAGAAAATTCACAAATGAAACAACTGCAAGAACTGTAGCCACCGACACACGAGAACTGCAGTGTCCGATATACTGGAACTGCAGTGACTAACACACGAAAACTCTAGTGACTAACAGACGAGAACTGCAATGACTAACACACGAGAACTTGCCTGTTTGTGTACGTCACTAAGCTCTGTAGCGGTGACATTGAGCCGCCTGCCCCGCCTGTCCTGTCCAGCAGAGCGCGTCGCCCCCACAGCTGAGTGGACAGCTCTCAGCTGCTTGGATGCCGTCAGCAGGTCAGAGGGCCTCACGGCCAAGGACTTCTTTGGGGCCAGCAAGTCCGACGGCTTCACCTGATCCCCGCCGACAGTTGAAGCTTCGCATGTGCTCTTCGTTGACAGCTTTCGGGGAGACCTGCTCACAGTAGTGACATGAATACCGCCGAACTCGGTATCCACGATACGGACTCGAGTATATAAGGCTCTGGATCTCTCTAATTTTTTTGAAAGTGACTTATTATAGTGCACTTGTACAGCGAAAATGAGTGTATTAATTTACCAGTGAACTGAAACCAAGACCGCCAGTGCTAATCTACAGGGTGTCTCAAAAAAATGTACTCACCCTTTAACCGTTGCTAACATGCTGTCTTCTTTGTGTTGCAGGTGTGAGGTTCGAACCTTTGCGAACATGATTCTTTAATCACATTTCATCATGTTCGCAAAGGTTCGAACCTCACACCTGCAACACAAAGAAGACAGCATGTTAGCAACGGTTAAAGGGTGAGTACATTTTTTTGAGACACCCTGTATTTTAAGAGAACCGTGATTTCAGAAAAATAAGTACGTAGAAGACCAGGGAATCCAATTCAAAATTATTCAAACATGCTACTCCACTCAACGAAACTGAAAGGGCGGACTAACAAATAGACTTTACTGTGAGTCAACTCAGCTGTAAAGAGGAAAACAAACAACTGCCAGTCAGCAGGCATGACCGGAGAGATAAGCTCCTTAACTTAGGGTCAAAAACTAGTGGGCTTTGATTCTTCTACAAATGAATTGTACAACATATACGAGTACATACCCAAGCATCTCACTTCACATAAGGAAGGAGCCTAGAAGTTTTATACATCTAATAGAGAAGTAAAGTTCTGAAATATTTCGAGGCTACGAACTATCACGAGACGATCAAATTGAAGGCTTATATTTTTTTTAGGAAATTGACCATATGAACGTTGACTTAATCTTGCCGGACTTCATTACATCATGGAACTACAGAGCCTCAGTCTAGCGCTTAGGTACAAAACTGACTCAATAATTGTCACAGGTAACCTGAAAAACTCTCAGAAAATAGTTAAACAAGCTAAAAAACTCGAAAAATGGTTAATCAAGCTGAAGAACTCTCAAACAATTGTTAATCAAGCGAAATAACGCTCAAACAATTGTTAATCAAGCTAATGAACTCTCAAGCAATGGTTAATCAAGCTAAAGAACTCAAACAATGGTCACTTAAGCAAAAGAACTCTCAAACAATGGTTAAACAATGGTTAATCAAGCTTAAGACCTCTTAAACAATGGTTAATCAAGCTAAAGAGCTTTCAAACTGTTAATCAAATGAAATAAAGATTAAGTTATTGCCATGTAGTATATCCTGGCACTTCCTCTTTAGTCTAATCCCCACCTCACTCAACTCCTCACCTCCGACTACCTGGACTACAGCTGATAGAGCACTAGAACCTTGACTGTCTCAGCAGGAGAATGACTGTCCCACATGAGGCCCGAGTTTAGTCTATGCTAGTCCTCGAGTTTAGTGTTTACTAGTTCTCGAATTTAGTCTTCATTTGACTAATTCCTTAAGTTCTATCAGCGAGGTACCTCATGGTATCAGCGAGGTACCTCATGGTATCAGCGAGGTACCATCACATCAGGTATCATTAACGTCATACCACGAATTACGACCAAGTACCATCACACCACGAATTACGACCAAGTACCATCACACCACGAATTACGACCAAGTACCATCACACCACGAATTACGACCAAGTACCATCACACCACGAATTATGACCAAGTACAATCACACCACAACAAGCTGGACACTCGAGCACCTGACTACAAGGCTCACAAGCAACAGTTCTCTCCCACAACGACTTACTCTCGTTCAAAATGTTAACTCCTCCTTAAGTCCCTTTTTGATATATACAGAACGTATGATCCTAACCAGCCAATTTTTTATATTCAATGTGTAATGAATGAGAGATGACCGACGTCCAGTCCCTTGCAGTAAAGAAAAAACATATTTCAGACAACGTTCATGTAAAGCAGTTGAGCTTCAGTCGCCAGACTTGACAGTTTATGGTCTGACCAAACGCGTGCGGTTGCCTCCATGCAGCCTTTGTTGGTTGTTGCACATTACGCAAAAAACTAAATATTATACTAAACAGTACTAGTAACACACTAATTAAGAATACTTCGTGAATTGATATCAGTGTTGAATAAAATTTTGTATGTAAATATTACACTACTATGACCGTAGCTAAATTGCGTGTCTTACATTCTGAGGACTACGATACTCACCGTCGAACACCAGCAGCAGGAGCAGCAGCGCGCCTGCAACTGGAGGAGGTACTGCGTACACTGATGGTATCAGCATCAGCAACGCTGGCACAGCCTCTTACAGCCTGTCGAACCCCGGAAGCTCCATGGTTATCCGCGTCCTCCACACTGAGGGTAACGAGCATTTTGTTTAACACGTTTGATGTGTAGCAAAAGTTTCAATATATAAAAATAAAAAACTACACTTCACTAATGGATAATACAAATATATAATTCAAAGTGTACAACTATAATAGTATGAATACACCAAAACATTTTCCCTCCATTTCAGGATGTGCAACCAGCATAAAAGTAAACCATAACATTAATTAGGCAAAATCAAAGAAGAAGATGGGCTTCCCACATGGTTCGCTACCAACTGCGCGTGTGTTGCCCAGACAGTTCAACTTACAAATCTTTTCGAGCGCACAGCCCAACACAACGCTCGGAAAATCACGACTAAAGTTCAGTCTACCCGAACCTACGCTGAGGTCTGCATCCCTCTTGTCGCGTCAGTCATGTTGGCACTACCATGGTCATTAAATTAAAATAATTTCCACAAGTTCAAGTGAATAGAATGGATTTCATTGAAATAAAAGCTTTTCACCCTACACCCTCTAGTAGGTCCTTCGTTGTGTAACGCACAATATATTAAAACTGTAAACATTGCTGAACAGAAGGACAGATATGTGTCCGGTCCATTCACTCTGAAAAAATGATTAAGAAGACGGGAACTAAAGTGACTGCTAACTATCACTTAGAGTAGAAAAAGTGGAGAAAGAAAACAACAGAGAGCTGCTGTAACTCCAAATGGGACCGACAAGAGTTGCTCACAACCTGTGGAGGGTCAGTTGCTGGACCTCAACAGGGGGTCAGTTGCTGGACCTCAACAGGGGGTCAGTTGCTGGACCTCAACAGGGGGTCAGTTGCTGGACCTCAACAGGGGATCAGTTGCTGGACCTCAACAGGGGGTCAGTTGCTGGACCTCAACAGGGGGTCAGTTGCTGGACCTCAACAGGTCAAAGAGACAACAGCAATCATACAATCACTGCATTCTATATTAGTAAAATCGTTTGAATTTCATATCACCTTCATATGACCATTCTTCAAAGGATAGGTTGTCATTACCCCAGAGAGCTATTCACTTTACCATCTCATAATTTACACATAACTTCATACCGAACTTACAATTCCAGTAACACTAGTTATAACATATCTATCATATCACAATTATATTTTAATTCATACTTCTCTTCGAAATCGCACATATACTTTTAATTAATGTATCACTTCATGCCGTGCTTATAATCCATGAATCACTTACGAACTATACTTATAATTTCCGCACTACATCATAACCATATTATGATCCATATGCAGCTCTACTTAAGCAAATCATACATATCATAACTCAATCATATGAACGAGATACTCCACTGCCATGTTTATGAAACAGGCATCACATCATCATCATATTTGCAACATCCAGCGGCCATGTTTATGAAGGGCGCATCACATCAACATCATTATTACACTTACAACATCCAGCGGCGGTGTTCAAGTAGCGTGCATCACATCATATCATCACACTTATCTCTCCTGAGAACACCCTGTCAGTAGCAGAACGCGTCGTCCACTACCTGATGGGGTGATGTGCAGCAGCCCTGAAGGTGCAGAGCTGACCACGACCACAGAAGGTGGAGCAGAAGCTGGCTGTCTCCCCTCTTATGTGCCGCTGCTGAGCTCTGTTACATTCCTCCTCGTACCTGCAAGCACCACACGTCTTACCAGCTGTCACAACTCCTTCTGTGAAGAGCTAACTACTTTGCTGCATGAGCACCATTATAATGTACTTATCTAACATAGGGTGGTGAACATCTTGTACTTATAGAAAGTGAATAGCGATTATAATGGATGTACTTATGGAAGGTAAATGGTGATCACATTAGAGAGTAAATAGTCAGGTTGGAGTTAGGCTACCTGTACAATTGGCGAGAAAAGATAGTCATCTATTTTTTATTACTAATCACCCTACGCAGTCTCAGCTACGATAAGATAATCATGTACCACACTTTTCAATGGATTTTAAAGGGTAATGTCCGAAATAGCAGTCTTAGACCATTGTTACAAGGCCAAATAACTTTTTAATGCAGAAGTGCAATTCTGTGCGTGGCACAACAAAAAATAACTTCTGAATCACGTACGTGTAGTCCTAAGCATTCTTGAGGTAGCACTGTAACATGGAGGCATCTCAGAGTTTTATTTGCATTTCGCGAATTGTAATTATCGAAATCCGGAACTTCAACAATCCCATAAGCATCTTGAGCACAGTGGCAGCAACAGAGTTCGGAAAAGTTTATTCAGAGGAACACATTCGTAGCTTTTGGTCCCGACCTCCCCGACCCCCCGTAAAAATGCATGCACCAACGTGGTCTAGTGTCCAGGTAATTTGTTGTCTTAGGGGAATATGCGTGTGCATTGATGAAGTCTACAACCCACGCACCTACCCAGGCAGCCTCGACTAAATCCTGTACCAAATACTGAAGCAACAATCTGTACATGATTCTGCACGCTTGACAAATAAAAGCTGATCCATTACTTAGACAACCTAAATTTGTAGGAATAAAGTCAAAATCTTCCTAGAATATTCCCGCAATCAAAAAATCTGAAAGGTAAAATTTATCTTAGAATTTACCTAGGAAAAGGCAGAAACTGTCACAAAGCTTACTCGGCTAGGAGTGTAGATCTTATTCCTGAAACGGTCGCATATATGTTCGTATCACCTGTCATTAACTAACAGTTCACAGTCTTAACTACAGAGTCCTCTCCAGTATGGATACAGCACTTGCTCTCCAAATTCAGTTGGAAGTAAACTTAAAAATATATGAACTTTTGACCAGAGCCGTGCTCTACAAAAACAAAAGCATATTTTAAGCGTTCAGCAGAAAATAGTTGAATGTAACATGATCTAATATCCTCTACTTTTAAAATGACATCCAACAGTCAACATGGCATAATAAATGCTAAAGTTAGGATCTGTAAGCACTCACTTTTCTCGCCTGATGTCCTTGTTGTAGTGAATACCATGATAGTGCAGAAACAAGGCTTCAGGATACTGAGCAGCGATAGCCTGGCTGGGGCTTGTGTTTGCTTTGAAGGGATACTGATCACCCACTGAAGAAACTTTAATCATTTTTTGTGTACGAGCTTCGTCTTCACTGCTCTTGCTTTCTGAGCTCCGACGAGATCTCTTGTCATAGAAAGCCTTTCTCAATAGAAGATCCTTGCGAAATATTTTCGTGAGTTGCTTGGCGTCGAGAGCAACAACAGAAGAGGTAGTGGAGACATTCGAAGGAGCCGACAGTCCCAAAAGACGAGTTTTCTGGCGGTGGCTATCACGCTCCTTCTTGTCCCGCCGCTCGGCAACAACTAACGCTCTATACTCAGGCCACTCATTTTTAGTTAGCTTTAATTCCCAATCTTTATGCAGGTGACACCAGTCTTTGCTTGAGTCGTTAAGCGGGAGGACGTCACCGCATAGCGCTCCATCGTATGATTTGACCATAGTCAGAACTTCTTGACTGGCAAGTGTTTCTAGCTCGTCTTTAGTTTGTTCCCATAAATTGGATAAGTTATTTCCTTTGTTTTGTAATTTCTTCGTAATCTGAGGATAAATAAGATTAATCGGAATAAAAATAAGTTTCAATTTTACTAACTAACAATGAAAAATTTGAAGCATTTACATTCAAAAGGGAAACAGTTGAGACACACATACCTCTTACCTATGGAGAAGATCGCAAAGCTTTGAGGATACCTATAACATTGAGTAATGTAAACAAGAACATCACAGACACAAGAACAAGGGCCACAATATGCAACCACTCATGGATCACTTGCTGCCCACTCTCAACTCCACAGTAGAGACCCGAGGCGGATAGATTAGGAAAAAATCTTTGCTGAATCAATAATCCTACCTAGAATATTCTAGTTGTATGTTACTAGGTCACAATCTCCATCACTAAAAATCGGCAGGAAATGTACGAATTGCTTAAAATTCGTTGTTTAAATATAGTGATTAACACTACAGTAATATATATTTTTGTGTGTAAAATAAACTTCAGCAACACAACAAGTAAGGCAACAAGAGTTATTTTGCTTCGTTCTTTTCCATAGGAATGAAAAAACCCTAGCCTTTTAAAAATTCACACTAAAAATAAATGAATAATGTTGACATTGATTTATACGAACAGTTTTGAAGCCACCCAAGCGAGCGAAGTCATTGCTTACATCAGCATAAATTAATCCCAAAACCGAACTTTCACTTTGTTTCAGGTTTCAGAAATGAAGTTTTGACAGGAAGTTGCCTAAGGGAGAGTTGTACCACGAGTTCAAGTCCCGCAAAGACAAAGGCAATTTTCCTGCAAAAGGCGGAGGCAGTTTTCTGCTGACAACGTAGAGTGTCGTACCGGAAGCTTAAGGTCGAAGTTAAAGAACTAACAAGCCTTCGAATGAGCTTTCCTAAACTTGGCTATCATCGTTCCTGAATCAGAGGGAAACTACGAGTGTTCCCACTGCACAGTAGACATGAGCCTATGGAGGATGCCTATGCAGCGTTCATCAAGACTTCAGACACAATTTCAGAAACACGGTGCTAATACCTCACTTTGAAATAGGGATGTGAGGTTCTTAAACTATGGTTTTTTGATCCAAAATTTTAGCTAAGACATGATGAAAAGCACCTGTGCAGGGAGGTGAAGTTGGAGGTGGGCAAGGGTGCTCATCTGCTGGGAGGAGAACAGCGGGGTGGCTTTTAACAGTTGACGAACGGCATCTTCCTGGGAACAAAAAATGTTTCCTGTAAGTGGGACTAATGTATGTTAACTAAAAATTAAACAATCTTTTTGAAAGAGCATGAATCCAGGAATAGTGCTCCTCAGTTACAAGAGGTAGATCACGTACACAACTGAACAAACATATCTATTAAACTTGCACAGGAATTGAAGAGGAGGGTATGAATCTTGTATCTCATGCATATCATATGAGAAAAATAAAAGAATAGAGAAACATGATTTACCTGAATGGACTTTTTCCTCAACCTTTCTACGGAAATTGATACGTATAGTGTTCTCTCAAGTGCAACCAAGCCAATGTACTGCAAACGTTGAATAAAATGTCACTTGTATTCACATAGAGCGCCTTATTCTTGGTCATGGTCGAGGCGGGACACCTACGAGGGATGTTTTCTTTTTAACCTCCGATGCGCTATAAAAAACTGCAAATTTATATAACATAATACTTTCATTACCAAAAGTATTGCAAAGTTTTACTTATTTCTCTACATAATCGCCCAAACGAATACAGACTGATTGTCCGAAGTACGAGCAGTTGAACATGGCCGTTACGATTGATGTTCCCGCCACACGCGAGTTACGAAGTGTAATTTGTTTTCGGCAAGTAGAAGGTCGGAATGCTTCTGAAATCCACTGCAGATTGAGAAAAGTGTACGATGATCTGTACGAGTGAAGGTAATATACAGAAATAGCGTAGAAAATTTAAAGAAGGACGAACCGACGTCCATGAACAACGTGAACAAGGGCGCAAGTGGTGGTGAACTTGTGCCCTTGTCCTACTTGCAGAAAACGGATTACACTTCATAACTCACATTCACCTGGAGCATCGATAGTAGCAGCCATGTTCAACTGCTCGTACCTCGGACAATCAGGTTGTATCCGTTTTAAAGATTATGTAGAGAAATAAGGAAGACTCTGCAGTACTTTTGGTAATGAAATTATTTTATGTAAATTTACCTTTCTTCATAGCCCATAGGAGATTGAAAAAGCAGCCTTCGTAAAAATGTACCCAACCTTGAGGACTGACCTTTTGACTAAGGGAGATGCAACAGGACACAGTACACAAATCTTATTTGTGCGCTTTTGGGTTTTGGTGTAGGAATGATCTAACACATAGCAGATTCAGTAACATTTGTCACTAGAATCTATAAAGTTTAAGTAGTGACCAAGGACTACTATAACCAGGACGTGCACCGCCATGTAGCTGACTACGGTAGCGGAGGCCAGTTCACTGAGTTCAGTTAACCTCCATCTGTCCTAGTGCGAACATTGTCGTAGTCTGTCGCTCGGTTTGAATCGGACATTGTTGTTTGTTTCGAGGTACATTGCTGCATTTATAGGTGGATACTGTTTGTTTACAAAGTTTATTACTAATTATATGTATTAAAAATGCCGAACAAGTGTGGGGTTGTGTGAACAAGTGAAATCCCTCCCAACATCTTCAATGTGCCTGCTTCATGTCTGCCATCTCCAAAACCTGCATCTCTCCCGGTGAAAGTGGAAGACTAACAACTGAGGTATTTTCTTCAGAAGGATAGGATTACTTCATTTGATGCTTCCAAACCTGAACGTAACCTGCAGAAGCAGTAGAAGAACTTGATTATTTCAAGATTGAAAGAAAGGCTTGTGTGTTTGTTCATGACCGACAACTTCAGTGAGTGCAGTCTGTCTGTGATTTTAGAAAACAAGCCCACTTTGTTTTCCCCACTAAGGCTCAGTGCGTTCAAGAATGGCATTAGTGTACTACTGTTTAAAATACTTCATCCCAACACTGGCTTGAGATCGTATACGCAGTCCAACGAAACTGTGCGCTTGGCAATGAACTATGTATGACATCACGTTTGACAAAATGATCCAAAATATTGTCACCCTTCAAGCTCATACGTCAGCCTATGTCGACACCGAGGAGAAGAAGTTGGTATTTTTGACGTCTGTTAGAACTTATACCACAGAAGCAGTTCTCCATGAATGATTGTTTTGCTCTTCAATCATACCCGAAATGTAATTATGAACAGCTCAGAGACTTTTTGGTGCTGCCATGCAAACGCAAGCTGCAGTACATCACTTCATCTATTGACAAGGACCAGGTGCTGAGGGAAAGATTTGACAAAGTCCAGACACTGCAACAGAAGAATGTGTTTTTCTTGGTAGATGAAGTACAGATTTGCCCAACTGTTTCAATATATGGTGGGTTGCTGAGTGGCATGGCCAAGAACAACCGAGA
>VCRD01004567.1:0-17512 GCA_006783055.1 Trinorchestia longiramus
GGACAACTGACAAGGGCAGGGACAACTGACAAGAGCCAAGACAACTGACAAGGGCAGGGACAACTGACAAGGGCAGGGACAACTGACAAGGGCAGGGACAACTGACAAGGGCAGGGACAACTGACAAAGGCAGGGACAGCTGAAAAGTGTAAAGTTAAGAGCAGAAATAACTGACAAGGTCAGATAACTGAGAGGCAGGCACTGATGGTGTATACCCCTCCAAAATTCAGCAGCCCTTTAAGCACACAGAATCATACAAATAAACTGAAGAATAATTCTTTTCCAAGTATCCCTAAAAGAGAAGTGAGCCTCAGCTCTTTACCTAGAATTGAGTTGACTGGAAATCAAAGCACATATTCATTGCAAATTCTTACCATTGTTTAGGGCATTGATGTACAATCTAGGATGACACGAGATTAGAATGAGTATAAGACTTGTACAGATATTCATGCTCCTGAACCTGAAGTTAATGCTCATGACTACAAATGTGCACAACCACACTTGAGCTTTCATTCAATTCTTCAGTACCAAAGAGAAAAATTAAAGAAAACGAAATATAAAGCATTCTTGGTGTCTGATCAACATGGAATTTAACAAAGAAATCTGTCAGAGACAGTTGGGAAACACAATGAAAGATGGTGAAGGATCCTATTCACTATACACTCTTCAGAGAGAATTATTCTAAAGTTAAATTTTTCATGAGGAAATATAGTCTTTTTTAAGATGTGCAAGAAAGTAAAGAAAGAAAAATGAAATGCAATCAAGAAATAGAGTTAAGGATTGTGCTGAATAGATCAAAGTTAACAATAATTAAGTAATTAAGAGGTTTTTCCAAGTATCTGGGTACATTAAAAGGTCATTTGATTCTTGCAATGAAATAATGTTAGAAGAATCATTTAGAACCTATGCAACTAAACATATCATACACACATTTTAATTGTTTAAAAACAAACAAAAAAGGCTTATTTAAAAATGTATGGCAGCCTTACAACAACTGGTTGGAGCAACAAGTGCAAAGAAATGAGGTACTTTTGACACTAATAAGAAGAAATAAAAAACTAAAATGAAAAAGAAAAGTAGATGAGTAAGAATGCATGTACATATAAAACTAAAAGAATAGGAAAAATCAGTCCATGTATGTATGTAAGTAGTACAAGCCTGATGAGTCAAAAATTGAGCAGTCAATAGAGAGGTATAGTAAATTTGTGATGAAATTCAGTAAACTGATTATAAAGATATGAAATATGTTAAAAATAATACATAGCAAGAAATAAAGACAAACATATATTAGTTTTCTAATTAATATTAATTTAGTTTTTACCTAAACACAAACAAATAACTGAACAAATATTTTAGCTAGCACTTTGTGCAACAAGTTTTTTGAAGAAAAAGCAAAAACAAGAAAATATAAAATACAGGGTGTCACAACATAACTTCCTTTTCATGAAAGGAACTTCTTTAGAAAATAAGAAAATTATGTTGCCACACCAGTATAATAAAATCTTAACATACTAATATCAACCTCAAACTCTTTTAAAGCATCCCTCAGCCGAGTTGGACGACTGTTTTTAGGAGCAACACAGCCTCCCCTCGACTCAATGTAGTGCTTTTTTTCTTCATAGTAAACACGCTCCTTGCTCACATTTGACTTGTCTTGATACCTGAGAAGAACAAATATGGAAACTGTATACTACAATATGTATAATGTACAAGCATAAAATTAGTAGACAATTTTATAAAAAATCTGATACAGAAATGTCAAGCACAAAGAACTAAAAGTTCCATCTCATTGATTGAAAAACTGACTTGAGCATTTCTTAGACACTGTGAACATTTTCATGGCTTTAATTTATATTTTTACTGAGTAACACTTGAAAAATATCATAATAGAAAATTGTGAAACTTATTCAAATGTTGAATTCCAAGACCTTTGAAAATTCTAAGATGGGTCTGTAAATTTTCATAAACAAGCCTTCAAAAAATAAAAAGAGAAGAATGAAAACATTCACAACATTTTTTATATATGTATATTTCAAGATTTAAAATAATTTCAAAATCAAATTCAAATTCACATATATACAGAGAGACTTTACTTCAAATTTTAGAAAGCCATTACCCTCATACATTCAATTTTTGTAGTCAATATGGCATCTGATAAAAAGCAATACAATGCAATGAAGGTACCAACAAAGCTGCTTTGGAAAGAACTTAGACTTAGATTTGAGGGCCAGTGTTTGGCTGGGACTTTCGTAATGGCCTTTAATTCTTTCTAATACACACACATACAACAGGATGGCTTCCCAGAGATTTTCTCCTGTGAGCCAGGGTTGTCTAAAGTAATTCTTCTGGGGCCACCCCCAACTAACCTCACAGCAGCAAAATCTGCATCCCTGACCACAACATCTTCTCGTAGACTCCAAACCTTGACATCACCAGAGAGAGTAGCCATGACTCTGTTGCTACTCACAGACCATCATCTGAAAATAAATGCATGTGCCCTAATTAACTATTGAGACTAGTATATCTACAAGCCTATGCAAAAATACTGAGTAGCTTGCAATGCTAAAATTAGGGTGTCAATTAAAATGTTAAATGAACATATAAGAAAAGTTTAGCTTGCCTAAGGTAAGGAACAACTCCCTTAACAATTGAGATAATTATAAAGTTATAAATACCTATTTGTTAGGCAATGCTCCTAAATATAACAACACTAATTCTGAATACTATCTTTGTAATAACTTGTAACAATTTTAATGTCACAAAAGTGTGTACACAATTTTTTTTGCTCAAAGAACTAATGTCCATTCCTTACGGCACTCATTTTTACCAGATTAGTCAGCAGGCTTGTGATATAAGTTCACAACAAACTTAACACCTGTGTTCAATCCGATGATACACATCCCTTACAATTATTAACAAGTTACTTACCCTAAAACACTGATTTACAGGCTGCAAAGCCTATTCACAGATTCTAGCAGAGCAAAAATTTATAAAACATAACATCATTAATGATAACTACCAATTGCAGGCCAGCGTCGAGGTCACTGACATCCCGGAAGACACACGTATATTTCAGCACTGCGGATTTGCTGAGTCTTCTACTTCTTCTTTGTCGTGTTTATTTGGGGCTTCGAAAGCTAGTCCATGTAGCCCCAGGTCTGAAGGTAGGTTGATTTTTTTCTTTTGTTTACGATGTTTTTTTGTTCCAACCTGCAAAAAGAGAGAAGTTCAAACATTTAGCAAAGGATAGCAAGGGTTTTGCTATTCCATGTTCTATAAATCTTTTAATGTAACAATATTTCATATCACAATTTATTGTTCTCCTATTTTTTGTATGTAACTTTCAAGGTCTACTGTTAGTAGCTACGGCATGCCCGACCCAGTGCCACGTACGAGTTGTTATATTTGTACTGAAGGTTCAGCCTGGGTGCCGCAACCTGGAGCTTCTTAAGGCCAAGAGCCAAAAATATCTTATATGACCAAAAAATCTTAACAAAACAACTCTTGAGGGCATATCTCTGAAGGAGTGAAATTAGGGGTGGTCAGAGACCAAGGAAACATCCCCTCTTACAGGTGATTTGTTGAGTCCCTAGACTCCCTACGTGCAGCATCACCTACTTCTCAAACTTTCATTTAGAATTCTGTATCAAAGTCAAGCTTACATTTCCTAAACATTCTCGCTTATTTTGATTAGCTTATGAATAGCTATATGACATATTATTTCTAAAGCGTTTTTTATGTTTACATTAATTGAATTCTGTTTTTGATGCTAATATTGTGTATATAGTTTGTGTACATAAGGTATAAGAAAAGATATATGTGTATGGTTTATATGAGCAATTGTAATTTATCAGTGTAGTGGCAAAACATCAGCATCATAAATCAGTAACATCTTATAAATCGGTCAGTGGATACATTGCCTTGCTATATTAATGCATTGTTCCGATATCATATATATCAGGTTGTAACAGGAGTTCTGTCCACTTTTTTGGATTGAAATAAGTGAAAATCCTGACAAAAATATATTTATTTAGTCTTCAACATAGTCACCATTTTTATTAATTACATCTTCCCATCTTGCCATAAGCTTTCTGATTCCTTCTTCATAGAATTTAGCCAGTTTGGACTCAAAAAAAAGAAACTAGCTTCATTTCGACCTCTTCTTTTGAAGTAAGCCTTTCTCCTATTAAACGATTCTATAAGCTCCTGAAAAGATGAAAATCGGTTGGAGCAAGATCGGGAGAATATGGTGGGTGATGGATGACTTCCCAGCCAAATTCTTCAATGAGATTTTTGGTTGCTCTCGAAGTGTGGGGTCTGGCATTGTCATAGTGCAGAATCACTCCTTTTCGATTGATCAAAGAAGGCCGTTTCTCCTGTAAAACTGCTTTTAAACGAGTCAGCTGCTCAGTAAACTTCAGATGTTATTGTTTGATTGTCACCCATTAGTTCGTAATAAACCATTCCCTTCAAATCCCACCATACACACAAAATAATTTTTTAGGGTGCAGTCCACTTCTCAGCTGTAGAATTGGCTTTGAACCACGACTTAGCCACTGTCTTTTGCGCTTAACATTGTTGTAAAGGATCCACTTCTCGTCGCCAGTTATGATTCGGTCTAAAAAAGGTGCCTGAAGTTCACGAGAACGCAGTGAAACACAACAGGTCACACGCTGTTGCTTCTTGATTTCTGACAAATCGTGTGGGACCCATTTCCCCGCCTTTGAGACTTTGCCAAGTCTTTTCATTTCCCGATATATGGTCATATGGCTTACGTTAAAGGTTTTGCTCAGTTCTCTAGTAGTCCAGGTTGGATTTTCATCAATGGCAGCTTGCAATTGCTCAGAATTGAGTTGTTTTGAGCATCCTGCTCTCGGTTCGTCTTTCAGACTGAAGTTGTCCTTTTTGAAACGTGGAAACCCTCTTCTGCAAGTCTTTTCATTCACAACATCATTTCCATAAGTGTCTTTGCTGTTGAGCTTGATGTATTGCCTTTATGAAATTCAAACAGTAAAATATGCCTGATATGCTCTTTACTTGGAGCGTATATTAGGGCTAAAAATAGTTATTAATAACGATAATTATCACACAATCTGAAAGAAGAAATAATATTTTATTAATCACCATAGATAAGCATACAACATTAACAAGCTAAATTGAAGTAATCGTGCCCTAAGCATATAGCTCAAAAATTGGACAGAACTCCTGTTACAACTTGATACATCATCGGTCAGTGGATACATTTTTTGTCGACACCCTGTATAATAATACACAGTTCGTTGCTTGGTCCATCTCTGTCACGCTGTTAAGGATTTAGATAGGATAAAATTCGGTATGGCATACATGTATTGTCAGGATTGTATTGTAAATACCAAAGACACATCCTTCAATATGGAAACTCCTTCGCAAAGCCCGCGTCCACTGGCGAATCAAATGAAACAGCTCAGTAAAAAACACATGAATTTTCACGTGTGGGTCAGCTAGTTTGGCATGAAGTCTAATGTAACATTTAAGTCTACTCTAAACAATCAGACGGTATATATCTGAAGAAATTTAAAATCAATTTAAAGCAGCACTAGTTTAAAAAGTAAAATGATGTAAGAGTTCTCAGGGTTTCGAGCTTGCTTGCGTAAAATATGAAATTGAAATCACTTGAAAAACATTTATTACGTTTTTAGTAAGTTTTTCCTGTTGCGTTGCATGAAAATTTCCTGTAATACATTAGACTGCAGAGTTTCAGAACTTATTTAATAAGCGAGAAGTTAGTCAGCACTATTTTTATTAGGGTTTTGTGTGAATTGTCAAGTGAATACAGAATTGTCCACTCTCATATCGCGCTCTTTTTCTTATGCTTGCACAGTAGACGAGATGTCTACTGCTCTTTTTCTTGTGCTTTTGTTGCCAGATCCTTGGTTTCGAGGATTTGAATCTCAATGCAGCCTTCGAATTTTCTCTGTTTATGATGCAGGGACGAGGTAGGCTGACAGACTGACTTGACTTAAAAAGACCATTTCCTGAAACTTCCAGATCATCGTAACGTACTCCTACGAACTTTTACCTCATGCAGAAGATGTATGAGAACAGCCGCTAGAAGCATGGTCATTACTCTCAAGATTTTATCATTAAGAATTAAGAAACCATTGTATATTTCATGCATTCCCGAATGGAATAAAGTTTCTCTCTTTCTTCGTGGAATTCGAGAGAAATGATAGAACTAATTGCATATTGATAAGGTGAAATTAACATTTTAAGTGAACGTTGAAAAATATAACGAATAGAATGCTGATTTCATCTTGTTAAATCTCATTTTTACGATTAAAAGGACAATTTTATGGGACTTCACAACAGCAGAATGAGCAATTCATTTATGAATTTAGAGACTGAAATTCAGGAGGTAAGTTCTGCAATCATGCATTATTCAACTGGTAATCAAAATTCGTTTGAGTGATGGGTTATTTTTAGGTATACATACATATATATTCATAAATAAATACATGCACTATATAAGAATATTATATATACGCACATAACATTCTTACATTCGTGTATAAATGATATTTTTCTTGCTCAATAGTAATTCAGATCCTGGCTAATGCCACATTCTCATTCATAAATTCACATTAATACTGCAATAAAGTACCCGAGATGTATACAAAAAGTATTCATCGTCGACTCTCAGTTCTCAGGTATTTAGAAAAAAACTTTATTTGCAATTAAGTTACAGTACATATACTTTGGGTTTTCAATTTTTAATGCTAACATCTTAAGACTAGTGATGGTGCTTCCAGCTACTTCTTCTTGCGTTGTGACTTGAAATAGAGGTTAATAAAGACACGTAGAAATGAGCTAAAAGTTTTGGAAATACTCAGTTGGTAAGTCAGTCTTCCTGGTTCCCTACGTAAAATTCAGGAATACTAAATGATGGATTGAATTTTCCAGATTTTGTCACATAAAACTAATCAAAAATTTATGTAAAACGATTCACGCGTAGAATCAGTCACGAAATGTGAAATGAATGTAGGATAATCAAAATGAGGTTCTACATACAATGCAGTGATTTCGCTCGTTTACAATGCTATTCCAACGTGAACTGAAATACGAGTGTGCTTGATAGCTCTTATAATCATAAACGATATGAATTAGGTAGGAAAACAACAAAGACCCTTTGAAAAAGCAGACTCTCGGTTTGTGTTTGGAAGTATGCAACACTACATCCTCTGTACGGACTCCATGAATATTCATGTATACTGTTTGTAAGGTAGCTGGTGAACTGACTACGTTGAAAATGTGAAATATCGCGTCAGAATCTTATAATTCACTTCGTTTACAATTAAAATAGTGAAGTGTTAGTGGCGAACAGTTCATGTTGAACACTTTCCCCTGGTAAGCTCCTATGGGAAAGAATGAAATAAAAGACTTGTTAGATATGCGACAGCAGATGGAATGCGATCTGACCTGGAGCAATGTTGTAAAATTTAAATCATTGTCATATCAAATCTCTACCTAAAAATATGATAGAATAGTTATGCAAGTGTTGGGTTATGAAATGCGTAAAATTTTTCGAGTAGAATGTGTTTGTTTTCATACGATGCAGTTGCCCAACTGATAAAAATTATGTACAATTCGGATGCCATCAGACCAACTGATATTTATCTATTATTAAAACACGACAAACACATTGTGCATGAGAGATACCACCCTCATGACACAATGAAAGGTCATTTTCAAAGACAGCTGATCTCGATATGTAAAATACATCATCATCAAAATTCCTTAGGTCAGTGGTGAAAGTTTTAACCATTACGGGGCCGTCCCTACAGGAGATATCGATCAACTGAGACAAGTCAAGTCGCTCGGTCGTATCCAAAAAGTCGTGCCACAAAAATTTGTGCATGACTGGCCGAAATACGTGCTGCCCATGAACGCAAGGCTCATAATGTCAGGGAAGGAGGGGCTCCAAGTGGCGGTGGGTGGCTTAAGTCTAAAATGATGTGGTCCCACCAGCGGGAGTAGTGGGGGTACCTGAAGAGGCCGGAGGGTCACACCAAAAAGCTATCCAGTGTTCATTGTTCCGTCGCTCGTGTTGGTGTGAGGTAGTGCTGTCGCATCCCGGATCTGGTATTGTGATCAACAGCTACCTTACTTCCATAACTGTAGACGTAAACTGTACGGTAATATCTTGCAGTGACTCAAGAAGTGCTTCTAATGCATTTTCTTAAGTACGATAAATTTTTACCTTTGATCTTCTGTCTTTTTGTAGTTAGTTCTTCCTCGAACACACACATAGAAGTGGGGATCACTCAGCAAGACCTTGATGTGTCCAAGGTCACAGGTACGCCGTAGGTTGACGCTGTAGTTCTTTGTCCTTCTCGACCTTCTAGAAATATTGCGCTGCCTTCATCACCAGGTAACATCAGTCGTCTTGCCTAATTTCTCACCAGCGTCTGAAGCGGCAAACATCCTTGTCTATTCCTGAAGCTCCTTCTAGCCTATTGGTCATCATTGATGCGGAATTCCTCCATTCGACTGTTAATCTATTCTTTAAGTGTCTCGTAGTCTGTTGGTCATCATTTTTATATAATTCCTCTATCGCTAAAACATTTTAGAAATGTCACCTATTTTTGAGACAGTCATATGAAGACATCCTTCATATTTCAGCGCCGACAAGTCATCTGTCGACTGGACAGTCAGAAAGAGCCAAAGCCTCGTCACCGAGGTGAAGGTATCCTTGATCACCAGCTTGGTCGACTGGTGAGCGAATCTGCTTGCGAGCGGAAAGACCCGGGTTCGAATCCCGCTGCCGACATGGTTGACGCAGCTAGAAATACGGCATGGGACTTGGGTAAACAACCGAATAATTGTCGAAGTAATTATCCGACCCAAGAATGGGCCAGAAGGTTCGTTCCTATAGCCTCATTCTATTCTTATTCTATTCTATCTGTCAGGAAACAGATACTATGCACCTACTGGCATGATCTTATGTCCTGCAGTCACATAACACAAAAACTGTCATCACAGTACACTGCGTACTGCATTAAACTTCGTTTTTTAAGGGCTTTCTGGTGTATTAATGCTTAAGATAATAAGCTTTGAAGCAAACCTGCATGTATTAAAGTAAAGGTAGTAGTTATTTGTCCCCGTAGCTGCTTTTCTTAAACTTGTGGTGTAATTTATAAGAACAGAACAGTCAGCCAGGCTGTGAACTATCCATTAGTTAAATCATTTAGTAACATCATGAAGAAAAATGGGTCCGAAAAACAGCGATGCTTCAAGTCTCCATACTTCCAAAAATGGTCCCTGATTTATGTGATAAAAAATATTGCTGACTTTATTATTGCGCAACAGAGCGACAACCCACACGTTCATCTTTTATGAGATATTTTTATGCAGTACTAGAGGGTGTACACAATACTTTGTTATACATTCTCGTTAACGTCAAAATAATAAAGCAAAATTCGAGGCACATTGTTAATGAAATCTTCGTTTGTAATTCCGTGGATTTGTCACGCTGTATCACACATCTTTGTTCCAGTTTTCCAGTATGAAACAGATGAAATACAGCCCTGTATTCCACAGTCCAATTTTACACGGCAGTAATGGATGAAGTATATCAAAATAACACTAATTTTTTAACTATTTTTCTGTCAAGAACAAACCACTGTGGGTAAATTGAATTTTAATCAGAAATATTTGTTTTCAAGAACTTAGTTTGACCCTTTTTTAAGTCATTTGAAAAAAGGTCTAGCAAATTTATTCACCTCTAAGCTTTTGGACAATCCTACGATAATCAAATCAAATTTCTTACCACATCGTCGAGTTATTTAAACACATTCATGGCTTAAAATGCATCAGGCATCAATAAAATAAACCAAAAATACGGCTTGTAAATTTTCTTTTAATTCTTTTCAATCAGCGTGCAAATTAAGAAAAAAATATACTCCTGATTCTTTCCCAAATGTACGGTAAAGTTGTATTTATTATCACCTTTCATGAACTGCAAAATATTTTTAGCGTCTATAAATTTTTGTTTAATACCTTCGTCATATATAACCCATAATTTTTCTGTTATGGTTTTCGTGACGTGACATATTACTTTACAGGCATATCCTGATAAGAAAGCAGTTCTTACATCAGTTGTATCTGAACGGTCATCCCTAGTACCTGTACTTTCATCAGTTGTACGTGTGCATACTATCATCAGTTGAACCTCCACGTTCATCAGTTCTACATGCACGGTCCTCAGTTGTACCTATACGGTAATCAGTTTTATCTGTAGAGTGGACGAGGTTTAAAGCATAACATGCAGTATTTTGAGTATTTCGGACACACGCTCACTGATTAAGCATTGAAATTCTAGCCCTGATCTATACGTTTGAGAAGCTTGAGATTCATCTCTTGAATTGTGTCGTACGACAACATCTATGCCTAGAACATTCTACCTGCCAGACGCAT
This sequence comes from Trinorchestia longiramus, assembly GCA_006783055.1. Taxonomy (NCBI): domain Eukaryota; kingdom Metazoa; phylum Arthropoda; class Malacostraca; order Amphipoda; family Talitridae; genus Trinorchestia; species Trinorchestia longiramus. Next base: position 10,453 of record VCRD01004567.1, read on the forward strand.
GAAGATGGAAGTCATGGAGCTCTGCAGCTCAGGAAATTCCATGGATTGAGTCCAGGGGAGCGCGAAGAGCTGGACTCGGGTTCCAGGAATTAATTCAGTGCGTGCGTCACAGCTAAAGAATATCTTAATCGTAGATTGGGATTTCCCGGTATTTGTTAACAGCCTTCATTAACGCTATATAATATTTTGTTTTATCTTCCTCCCTTTATTTTAAAACGTGGAGTAAATTAGCTTATGGACTAATTCTTTAACTGCGTTTAGAAATTTTCTGTGTAAATCAGGCACAGTACGTTTAGTAGCTTCATTAATTTCAAAATAACCTTATTTCAGCTCACTAAATTTCACGAATTGACTGATGCTGATTAGCTAAAGTTATTTATGATTATTGTTACTCTTGCACAAGTAATTCAGCCTGTAACTTGCGTATTTATTGTAATTATTTTGTGAACTTTCTTGATTCCCCCAAAATTAGTTTTATTTACGTAGCTGCTCCAATTTTTTTTAAACTAGTTCATTTTTTACTCAACAGTAGCATACTGACTCCAGTTTACATAAGAACTCATTTGTGAGAATGACAGCATAATGGAACACAAATTTCTGACAATAACTTGCTCTAAGTGGACACGGAGTCCGCTCGTTGCTTTGATGATTCTGGCTCCTAAATCAACGAACAAAATCTTGAAACTTTTTCGTGAAGATTTTAAATGCAAGGTGCAAGTGACGCCTGCACTTGTGAAAATTTCTCATTGTGATAATATATTTACATCACGAATAGAAATATAGTTCGAAATACTACTATACTATTTTAATTAAATACTGGCTATAAACACGAGCATACACCTAAAGAGTTGTATTGAAACAGAACTTTTGTATATTGCGGCTAGTAATCATAAAAAAATTACTTCACCTTTTAAGCTACTTTGAAAAAATAAATATTTTAATTATTCATTCGAAATATCTTTTCTCTAGATCATTGATCTGTCATACGTATAGCGGTATTTAAAAAAAATCTTCACGATCATAAAACCGGCAAAAAATTATAGTCATAACAATCACAAATAAAAATAAAAAATCCCGAGAAAATCACAAATAAAAAATCCCGAGAAAATCTTCCATTGTTTTTTTGTGGTCTGATTTCATAAGTTTTAATACTTGTGAGATTATTTTAAACATTCCATGTTTATAAGTCTTCCTTCACAATTTGGTAGCTCAAGTGATGCCTTGCATTTACATTTTTTCTTATGCTATGATATTTTTTGAAGTTCAGGAATTACTTTTAATTTTTGTCGTACACGAGGTTACGCAGACACATACTAGCACCTAACACAACTAACTAGTAACTTTCTACTTGACATAATTGATTCCTTGATTACTGTAACTCATACTGTCATAAGGGAGTAGCATGTCAATATTCGTAATTCATTCTGAAATAAAGCTAGGGATCAGTTTTCATTGGCTGGATTGTTTCTATTGTCAATATGATATTGTAATTCTTCCGTGTTTGTTCTTGTATAAAACTTAAATATAAAATGATGCACGCACTGAACTAATACTTTCATGTCCTACAAGTCATTCTTACGAAACTCAAAAGAATTTTTAAATCCTTAATCAAGTTTGTGTAGAAATCAAAGTTAATACCTTATAAACCAGTCAGAGTTAACTATATTTTCCGAACCAGGATTTCCGCCCTTCAGATGACGTCATGTAGGAAATACGTTCTACTCGCATTTGTACCATTACTCATAAGCCCAAGAATTTCTACAACGTAACCATTCTCTTACTTGAATCCATTTTGTGTTTTGTCTGTCAGTCTTCGTCGGAGGTTTCCAGTAACAGGCCACGGAACAGCAGCTTCTTTCGTCTGTGATCTGGAAAAGAAGTCCGTAGTTTAGTAACTTGAACATTTTCTCGCACTCAAATTAATGATCATTTATAGTTTATATTTAATGAGACTTTATGTCCTAATTGTTCTTTTGGTGATCTGTTGTTGCCAAACGCGCATTCTTTTAATCATGTTCTTTGTTTTAGTGAGAATCTGTTGAAGAAAGGCCTATTTGCATCAAATGCTGTGGAATATTGAAGCAAGTCTTTTTCATTAAGTGTTTTGGTGTGTTGATACTGATATGAAGCAAAACTGAAAAGCTATTAGAAATTTATATGAAACTTTACTTAGTATTTTATTAGACATCGTCCAGAACCTTAATTCGTTAAATTTTCCCGGAAAGAAAAAGCGAGTGAAGATCTTGAGTATTCTGGATCAGCGAATCATGGTTGGGTAGGTGGGGGTCTAGTGATGATCTTATAATCCATGACTAGATCCACACTTATCCAATCCTGGTTCTGCAATCTACGGCATCATCTAAAGAAGAACATGGAAAAAGCTATGGCTTCATATACGACACTTCAGAGAGTCAAATGTTTACTTTAACTTTTACAATCAATTGAGATAAAATTGCACGTCGAAATTGAAGAAAAAGCTAAATATTTATCTAACGAGTTATGATTTAATACTATCGTTTCCCTTTGCTTCTCCAAATGAACGTCCTAAAAATTAGATGCCCAACCTGGCGAATTACAAATCATGTTTCAAAGAGTGCCTACTTGAATATCTAAGCCGTGAACTTAGCAGAAGATAAGTTACACAGGCGGGAAAAATATTCATAAAGGCAGGCGACGATGATCCATCGTGCGGGTGCCTGCATGTCGATGTCTGTGTCTTCGTCTTTCCCTCGTCTGCTTCTTCTCATCCGTACTCCATACGCTGTCTTGTTCTCCCTCTTATCTCTTCGTTATCGCAATCGTCTTTGCAATTTCTTTTACGATTCTCTTCGCGTTTTAAAACTATTAGTCCTTCGCTCTACCAAATATCGTTTCTTCTACATATTCTACGACTTAAAATAATTTTTTTTGTTGATTGCATACGTCATTCTAGATCAAGGTGAAATGAGTTCGTGTGCGAATTTTCTCCCGAAAAACGTTGAATATTTCGTTGGCTTTTACGAATTTTTGGTGTCGTCAGCACCCTCATTTTATTTTTCCCCAATGCCATAACCCGATCTAGCCCTCATCTTCCTCGACTCCTTCTTCTCCCTCGCCCTCACTTATTGTTTCGCATATTTCTATAATCTGAAGATTTCAATAGCGCCCGTATTTCATCCAATTGTGCGCGTGTCTTCCCCAAGCTTCTTGCCCTCAACAACCCTCAGATCAGTCTCGGCAATTAAACGCCTTGTGCTCTGAGAGGCACGCAGAGTTCGGGTATCATGCGGGCCACAATCACGAGGGAAAGTGGCATCACGGCCGTGATTTTCACGGTTCGTTCTATAAACACTAGTTGCTGCTAAATAATTAATTAATAGAACAATTTTGAAGACAAGCTATTTAATTTGTACAGTGAGACAAAGTAAAATATCACACACCAAATGTTCATTAATTGCTGGAAGTCGTTGCTTATTTGAAAATTCTGGAGTAAAGTAATTAAATGTTCAGCAGGTCAGCTGGGTAAAAGTTTGTACTTTTTCACTTTAAACTTCACTGAAACAGCTTTGTGTTCAGTTTTAGCACACGTAAAATGGTGTCGTTGAAGCTCCCTTCAAAATTAAGACGGTAGTTTACGCACATGATAATTTTTTGACGCGCTTAGGTGCGTCGAAAATATGCACTTAACTTCATGCTCTAACGACGACTCACCTACATGTGCAAAAGGGCACAAAGTTGCCTGAGTGTGAGAATGAGCTTTAATGTGTGAGAAAGCCTCTTTCAAATTTTATCGAGGCGTTTTGACAGTGTTATAGAAAATAGCGCAGCGTCATCGAAGTTATACACTGTGAAAAGCCCCTTGGAAGATATCACTCAGTCTTCAAAGAAGAAAAGAAAGAAAATTTTGCATCATAGTGAAAAAGTAAATCCCTGTTCGAGCGGATTTCATCACGGAGATAAGAAGAATTTAGAAAATAGCGTTTTGTCAGACCCGGTATAGCACAGCATGGTGTGTCCTACGGCACCCTTCTTGCGATACCGTGTGTGACACATACACCCAGACATCTCCAAACTAAAGCCATCGAGAGCATGTTTCATAAGTGTCAAAAGCGTTACAATCGTAATACGGGATGTGAAAATGTAATATGAAAACAAATTTATGCGCGTATCTCATTTTCAGTTTTACCTGCAATTCAGCATCGAATGGAAATGCAGAAAAAATTGGGAAACTTCAAGTAGAGGAATTCTTGAATCATTTACAATCAAAGTTCATTGTAAAAATCATAAATATGAATCTTATGATGCTTCAACAAACGAATGTTTGTTGCAGAATATTATTCAAAAAATCAAACTATTTACTTTAGAGTAGATAATCTCTTTTGAAAGAAAAATGAATGAAATTCATTTCCTTTAGGTAAAGTGTACGTGTTACATTTTAGGTCTCAACCAAAAGCAGAGTAGGAAAAAAAGAAACTTTGTTCAAGTTTTACATCAAAAAATATTTCTGATATCATATTTTGAAATATAAATCATTGTTCAGAAACGTTGACGGGAAAATTATTTTTGCTAAACATAGCATTCATTTTAATTAGTGAAACAAGACACACGCGTCTCGATATGCTTAAGCTGAACGAGCTAAACATTTTCCGTGATATAAGTTAGGAATCTTTCTTTCTTGTGATATAAGTTAGGAATCTTTTGTGTCGATGTAATAACTCTGTGAACATTTGAGTTAAAAACATTCATTTAATTAGTAAAACTTTACTCGAAACAACGAATGTAGACACGTTAAGAAATAACCTTTGTATGAAACCATATTTTGATGTAGATTCTCAAGCGTTGCTTTACGTGAGATGTTTTACGCATGAGTAACGTGTAATTCAGTACGTGCATTTGTTAGAATACATTGAATAAATTTACAGGTGTGCTTGTTAGAGACTCGGTGTATGCAGCATAAGAATACGACTCTGTGTACTGACTCTATGGATCAATAAACTCTCACAGGAAGTGTCTACCTTCATTAAATTCCTGCTTACTTTCGTTAATCTGAGTGAGTTGTGTAGGTAGGATACGCAACCGTGCGGTTATCTTCTTTGTCTGCAGTCACCAAATTAATCGTGCTACATCACAAGAACACGCTAGCATAATTTCTCATGTATGGTAAATCTCAGAGACAGACTGAAATGTTCTCATAGTTATTTCAACATACGAATAGAAATCATTGAATGAACTTAAATTGTACCCTATAATCTCTTTAAAGATCAATTAAAGGAAATCGAGCAGCTTTGTTCTTTTGGGTGAACTTAATTGACTTGACTAACGATTTCCGCACTAACAAAATGTTGGTCAATGATCAAAGTGAGTACAAGTATAAGTCCAAATAACTGTTTTGGTTAACTTTTAAGCTACGAACAGAGGAAAGTTACGCTTATAGCGATTATAACTTTGGAATGCAAGCTTTGAAATTAGTTCACCAGTCTCAAATTTTCGTCAAGATTAATGCAATGGGAGCTAAAAATCATAAACATAAGATAGCTGTAAAAAGTAGGGAACAGAAGTTTATATTAGTATTACTTGTTCAGTGATATTAAACAAGAAAAGAGATGGTAATCATTTTAAAGTAGACACGCTTGCGTATCATTAATGATCAATGGTATTATTTGTTAAGAGTCTTCACCGAATATCTTGAAAGTAAAATCTATTTTTTCGTCATTGATATTTCCGACTAACTCTAATTAACGATCAGCGACCGTAATTGATCATTCTGATAGACCAGGTCTAAACGAACACTTACGCCAAAATTTTACACCACGAATCACTGAAAACAATGCTATTAAGATTAAAATTAAGATTAGGATTAAGAAGCTCTGGTTAGAAGAGTTTGTACCTAAGTCAACGTTCGTTGCGGCACGTCCGTCAGCTCTAAGAAAATATTAAATAATAAGGCGCATGAGCAATTATAGAACTGCGAAAATGCAGCAGATGCTAACGCTATATTTTCGAGTCACAGATGAACGCTATGTTCCGTAAGGGACGCTAACTTTATACTGCACTTAACATTACTTCTTGACAGAATTCATTCATGACAAAGTCCTAGTGTCATTGTTATTGTAAGCCCATGAATTTACGACACGAATTTTGGTTGATCAAGTTTGAACAGACTTCTACAGCGACGCAGATTTTTTATAAGCCTTACAACACCACTCCAGGCAGTGCACGTCTAGGGCTAATAAATGAAACTAAAACTAAGGCTTTATTCTCAACAGCGTACGTGTGCAAGGATTTATTGGCAAAGTAGCACATTACTCGAGTAAGCACTGGCCAGAATTTTAAAATGTGAGCTCGTATATTATTTATAGCAAGATTTAAATTACACATGTGCTAGATTTTGAATACATGAACAACCCAAAATATAGGGAGATTAGATTTAGAAACAATAGAATATCTGTAAATTATGAAAATAAACTTCATCATCATGAAAAAAAGAGAAGTATTCCATGAGAAGTTTTGAAAAATGGCAGACAAAGGGAAAAAACTTGATGCTTTGATTTGATGTAATATTAATGCATGGATTCAAAAATCATTTTATCTCAGTTTCAATAAAAAGATTCTTTATTTAAAAAACACTAATTTGAAGTAAAAAGTTTTTGAAAGTATTGTGAAGCAACAAAGACTAGAATCACAAACAGCGTTTTTGTTACTTCTAATAAAAACAGGAAAGCTAGACGCAGGTAAATAAGATGTTTTTGTCTCCCTATACATGGTCAACCATTCAATATTTAAGATTTAACTAAACTGTGAGTCTCATCAAAGGCCAGCAAGCGAATGAAGCTGGACATCTGCTTACATGCAGAGGGCAGATGATGGACAGGCAAGAATAGATGTACACATTTTGTTTTTATTAAAGCTACCAGAGATTTTCCTAGAGAGGAATCACAAATACAGCAAAAGGTAAACTTTTTAAATTATTTGGTCATTACACTTTTCGAGTCAGTAATACATTTAAAATTTTGTTTATTCACTTCAAATAACAAAGCAGAAATGCTACAAATGATAAAAAAGTTTGCGGTAGGCGTTTTAA
>VCRD01004567.1:21851-32747 GCA_006783055.1 Trinorchestia longiramus
TACAAGTATAAGTCCAAATAACTGTCTTGATGAAATTTTAACCTACGGACAGAGGAAAGTTACGCTTATAGCGATTATAACTTCGGAATGCAAGCTTTGAAATTAGTTCACCAGTCTCAGATTTTCGTGAAGATTTATGCAATGGGAGCTTAAAATCATAAACATAAGACAGCTGTAAAAAGTAGGGAACAAAAGTTTACATTAGTATTACTTGTTCAGTGATATTAAACAAGAAAAAAGATGGTAATCATTTTAAAGTAGACACGCTTGCGTATCATTAATAATCAATGGTATTATTTGTTTAGAGTCTTCACCGAATATCTTGAAAATAAAATCTATTTTTCTGTCATTAATATTTCCGACTAACTCTAATTAACGAACAGCGACCGTAATTGATCATTCTGATAGACCAGGTCTCAACGAACACTTACGCCAAAATTTTACACCACGAATCACTGAAAACAATGCTATTAAAATTAAAATTAAGATTAGGATTAAGAAGCCCTGGTTAGAAGAGTTTGCACCTAAGTCAACGTTCGTTGCGGCACGTACGTCAGCTCTAAGAAAATATTAAATAATAAGGCGCATGAGCAATTATAGAACTGCGAAAATGCAGCAGATGCTAAGACTATATTTTCCAGTCACAGATGAACGCTATGTTCCGTAAGGGGCGCTAACTTTATACTGCACTTAACATTACTTCTTGACAGAATTCATTCATGACAAAGTCCTAGTGTCATTGTTATTGTAAACCCATGAATTTACGACACGAATTTTGGTTGATCAAGTTTGAACGGACTGCTACAGCGACGCAGATTTTTTATAAGCCTTACAACACCACTCCAGGCAGTGCACGTCTAGGGCTAATAAATGTAACTAAAACGAAGGCTTTATTCTCAACAGCGTACGTGTGCAAGGATTTATTGGCAAAGTAGCACATTACTCGAGTAAGCACTGGCCAGAATTTTAAAATGTGAGCTCGTATATTATTTATAGCAAGATTTAAATTACACATGTGCTAGATTTTGAATACATGAACAACCCAAAATATAGGAAGATTAGATTTAGAAACAAAAGAATATCTGTGAATTATGAAAATAAAGTTCATCATCAAAAAAAAGAGAAGCATTCCATGAGAAGTTTTGAAAAATGGCAGAAAAAGGGAAAAAACTTGATACCTTGATTTAATGTAATATTAATGAATGGATTCAAAAATCATTTTATCTAAGTTTCAATAAAAAGATTCTTGATTTAAGAAACACCAATTTGAAGTAAAAAGTTTTTGAAAGTATTGTGAAGCAACAAAGACTAGAATCACAAACAGCGTTTTTGTTACTTCTAATAAAAACAGAAAAGCTAGACGCAGGTAAATAAGATGTTTTTGTCTCCCTATACATGGTCAACCATTCAATATTTAAGATTTAACTAAACTGCGAGTCTCATCAAAGACCAGCAAGCGAATGAAGCTGGACATCTGCTTACATGCAGAGGGCAGATGATGGACAGGCAAGAATAGATGTACACATTTTGTTTTTATTAAAGCTACCAGAGATTTTCCTAGAGAGGAATCACAAATACAGCAAAATGTAAACTTTTTAAATTATTTGGTCATTACACTTTTCGAGTCAGTAATACATTTAAAATTTTCTTTGTTCACTTCAAATAACAAAGCAGAAATGCTACAAATGATAAAAAAAGTTTGCGGTAGGCGTTTTAATTACTTGAGGCATTGCTGCAATACTGTATTTCAAGAAATAATTAAATAAATAAAAATATATATGATAGTCGTTAACTGTTTCTGATACCGCTAAAGAGAGTACTCTCAAGGAGAATGAATCACTTTATCTTCAAGTTGCAGTTAACAGTTTCAAGCGATTATGCGAAAACAACAGCGTGGGGTCCCACGAACACGAAGAAGAACTGCAGCAGCAGCGGCAACAATGACAGGAAACCTCAGCAGCTCCAGAGGTTGTCGACCTGCCCACCAAGTGTTGTTTGTGTGGCTTAGCCGAGAGCCAGACGCTCCTTGGCTTCTTGAGGAAACTGCTTTTGCTATCCACAGGTTAAGAATGAAGAATGGTTCTATTTATTAGGGTCTGAGTGATATTTAGTTAACAGGTTTAATTGAAGAGTGGTTTTAGTCATGATATTTTCAGCACCTTTTTGAATGTGAGCCATGGCTGATAAAGTTGACATCAAATGGTAGAAAGCTATATTTTCGTTATTGCTTTTATTTCACGAGTATCCATACGATCTGAAGAAACAAATTGAATTTTTCAGACACATAAAATCTCACTCCTATTCAAGACAATATGCAAAAAGTTTGGGGAGAGGTAGATCAGTTTTTATTAAGAATAAATAACTCACTATAAAACATGACTTTATATCTTTATGTTGGATGATAAAAAAGCCTTGTGACAAATACATCGCGTTAAAAATTTCCCTTAAATGTTAATAAATGAGTTCAAATAATTTCCTTTCAATTTAACTAAATAAGGGCAAAAATTTCCCCTAAAAAGTAGCTGATACCATTAAATCATGAAAGGCAAATGAAGGAAAAAAATGAAATCAAATTCCTTACGAGCAATAAAGTTTAATTCTCCGACTGCAGGAAATTTAGTTTTATCATTTAGTTTTAAAATTTCTATAGGTTTTTCAACCTGATTCCTTGAGACGACATTTTCACAGTGGATTTAATTTTGTATCTTGTTCTCTTGAATAGCTGCTAACGTCGTAAATGGAACAATTCTAAACGTAAATTTCCGCAGGAGGAATCGGAATGGTTTTCGTCCTTGCTGTACTGAGCGATATTGTAAATTCAGAAGGGGCGCAAAAACTCCTTGTTTAATAAAGACTTGAATGACCATGGAATTATCTTTTCCGGTCTATGGATACAAGTTTAAAAAAATGTCCTTGCAAAGGGTCTAAAGATCCTTATATCAGTCATTGGACAATTCATTAATTTTTATGAATACAGATCATCAAATTACTATCATTTTCATTTAAAACCTACTACTAACACAAGCAGAGAGTCATTTATTTATTTGAATCCTTATACATATGTAGAAAACAATTACACTGTCGCTTTCACTGTTTCCTTTTGTATATCTTCTAGGTACACTCCTTGCACAACTTCCACTTTCTTCCGTTATTCCTGTTTAACTAATAACACTACAGCTTACAGTGCTTTTAGAAAACTTTCGGAATATATTTTAAGCCGTTTTGTGTATGGCTTCAAAACATATTTCAATTAAGATCACTTCGGTATTTGTCATACCTCAAAAATCAGCAATAAATTTAATCAATTGTTATACTTCCCTAACAACTTATTAAACGCTTGACAGTTTCGGACAGTACTAATTCATTCCACATGAATTTTTCTCGTTTGAAATATTCACAATAACTCAAAATCTATTCAAATCTGCACGCACACGTACATGCACACATCTGTATATATATATATATATATATATATATATATATATATATATATATATATATACAGATGTGTGCATGTACGTGTGCGTGCAGATTTGAATAGATTTTGAGTTATTGTGAATATTTCAAATATATTCTAATGACCAGTTTTAACGTATGTGAATTGAAAAAGAAGTAATAAAAAAAGGAAAATTTACTTTCTGAAAATATTTAACAATATTTAAATTTTGAGATACCTCAAACAATGTTTTACTACTAAATGTAGTGTCACCGACAGCGTAATTTCAGTTTTCACGGAGCTTACCGGAGATTCATAAATGAATAATGTAATTTTACCAGCGCATACTGTAGTTGAGTTCATATTTCATTTGGCAGCAGAGTATTATTTACTTTTCTCAGCGCTCCTATCATTGAATGCCATCTTTGTCAATAATTCAACTAAAAAAGTGAGATCTTAGTCTAAAATTCAAAATGAAAAAATACCATCATTGCCTATAATTTAAAAACAAAAAAACGTAATCTTTGCCTATAATTCAAAACTAAGAAATAACTACCTAGCTGTAGAAGCGTCTCTGATTTATCATGCTAATCAAATTGGAGGTGAATTCCACGGAACGATGCATGGCTGGCTGTAGTTACACGGAGATACTCTTCCCTCCGAACGACCTTCATATCAGCAAGCCTGGCTGCGTCTGAGAAATTATGACACAGCCTGTGAGCACACAACTTTGCGCGTCGTTTTAGTACGCGTACGTGAGTGTAACTCAAATTGTTTCTACGCATGTAAATTTATGCACAAAAACGAGTAAACTTGAAAGTTTAATCTTTTAAACGTTGTTTTTTACACACCGTGGCGCGTTTAAAAAATAACATTTCACGTTCACGTGAGGGATTCAAAGATAGATTACCTACGCGTGCTGAAACTGCACCAAGGATTGTTTCATTTTGAAAGAGTATCAACTTCAAAAGAAAACACTTTAACTTTAGGACAGACTACCAAGAAAGCGCAATTCACAAAAACACAAAGTGAGTTAAAACTGAGTTAAAATGAGTAAATATTTATCAACACGTCGGACCTATTACAGGCAAATAAAAACCTCGAGTACGATGCTCCCTAACACTACATAAAATTTATAAAATAGGGACGCGGAAAATATTTCATATCTAATCTCAAAAGAGAACAAGATCAGTTTTTACTGGTCAAGTTTTTCACTTGTCAGTGCGTAAAATCAAAAGTTAAGAGTATAAAATCAACTGAGAGGTCACAGTGTGAACCGGAGGAGCTCGAGAGGAATGTGGGAGTGTCCGTTCTGTCGACAGAGCTTTTACCTTCTTAACTTCAAAACTTGGGTTTAACGAAGCAAAGTCTTGTCTTAAAAACTTGACTGCTCTGCAGACAAACTACCAGTTTCAAAAACTTGCACGTGTCGCAAACGAACAAGAATAATGAGGTCCATCGGCCTTGCAAAAATTCTTTTTAAAGAATATACCAGCAGATAGAATGTAAAGGTTTTAAATGACTTTAACATATACTGGTCAAAAATGTCACTGAAATTAAATAATTTTTAATACATAAACATTATGTATTACAGTGATTGTAGATAACTTACAATAATAAAAAAGCCGGAGTGCATGCCATAGCATAATAAAAATAAAATGTAACACATTAACAAGGAATAATTAGGTGTTTTTCGTAAAATTAAATCCCTCAAATGGAACATATTAGTAAAAAAATAAACATAAAATGAATCTGTACTTTACGAGGTGCGGTCGAACTTTCTTTTATTGAGATCGAACAAGATGAAGTTTTCATAGGTCTTTATAATGATGAGTTCAGATCGCATATTTTCGTCAGCCACACTGAAAAATACTTCTTAATTACTTAAACTCTTTATCAAGAAGCTCTTGCATTTATATGCCTACCCATGTCTGGATATTCAATACGACGTAAATAGAAGCATCCAGATTTCATAATGGATGCAAACTTAGAATCCGTCATGTTTTAAAAGAGACTTTGACTATATTACAAATGTTATTTTGTCTTGGAATTCATTTTCGTAACGGAGCCTCAAAATAATTCTGTTAATTTATCTGGCAATTCTTCAGAAGGCGCTCATGTAGAAATGTAAAAAGAAATGTATTTATGGAGGTTCTAATAAAGTTTTGATTCTGAGAAGATTAGAAAAGTAATTAAATCTTCTTAACGAGCTTTTTTCACGACTGAAGGGTTTCGTCGAGGTACCATCACGACAAACAAAATTTGACATTTATAGTATTTTAAAACCGCTCTAGGAATAGAGCGTACGATTATAGGAAAACTTGCAATCAAAAACAGATTTATTCTTAAAGGTATGCACACGTAGTCTATATTTTGAAAAATTCAATCTTTACATTCAAATCTATATTTCGTAGTCTACGAATCACATTTAATTATTCTAACTCTTCATTAACAATATTTAAGAAAAGTAGGCGTTTTGACGCCGAGAAATGAAGTAAAGCGTGATAGGAAATGCTCTCAAAGAAATAGATTGCCTTCACTGAACTCGGGTTTCGCACGAATTTGATAAAACACAAAAAATGAAGACACAAAATTTGTCTCTGGCTTGTACTGCAGTTGCCTACAACACACACACACTCGTACCTCGTAAGTTAGACAGTAAATGATTAGTTAAAGTAATTTACAGGAAGATTCAAATGAAACAGTCTTTCGGCCATGACTGTGTAGTCTGTGCAAATTGGATGGTATATTAAAGCATTGTGGGATTTCACTTAAATTGTGGCCTAATTTTTAACTCACCTGATGTAATATTAATATAAAAATTATTCTTGGGAGCACTTAAATTTTAGTTTAGAAATAGTGGTCTTGTAAAAGTTCCTGATTTTTTTTAATTTCGAGTTATTCACTTCTTTTAAAAAATTCTTCTGCCAAAAAACTGCATGCATTCTACAAACAGAATCCAAACAACTCATTGAAATAAATCTATTTAGGGATAAATCCAACTCATTAAGAAGTTGATTTGAGTTCATCATCAATTAAAATTAAAAAATAGACACCCTCTCAGACACTAGCAATAATTTTCCTATTTTAGTTCCACTCGATTACAGTAAAATTCCACATTCTAAACTCATTTATAATTAACATCTGCTATCAATCACAGAAAAAGAGCTTTTAATCCTTGAACTACTCGTATTCCCTTGGGAACCCAGGAACCTTTTGATGCACTTTTCAGCGATCTCCTGTGACTCACCGTTACTTCCACGCTTCTTCTAGTTCATTTATTAGCATTAATATGTTCATATTACAACAGACATGTATTTGCAATTCACCCATCAAGCAAACTAGCTTCACAGGACTAAACAAAAACCGGCAACAGCGGGTAATGCGCGCGCACGAGGAAGAGAGACAGAGAGAGGGAAGAACGCTTGCGGGATTGGTACCTAACATTCGTTGAAGTCACCTTAACACCGCGATCAAAATAGACAATTTTAAACTCGACTTTCAAATGTTGTACGAGCGGTAGTTGTAAAAAGATTATATTTTTTATGATCAATTGATCATATTTTCAGAAGCTCGATATAGAAGGCACCATATTTATTTATTTTAATCTATTTTAACAATAACTCAAGCTAATTAATTCTTAGAAATTGAGCCGCAGTACTCTCAATCCTAGCAACACTAGGTTGTATGTCACTTATTGAAAAGGCATTATTAGCAAGAAGGGGGTGATGCTATTGAAATTAATGTTCTGTCGATCAAGTCTACTATTTAAAATAAACCTATGCCAGAAGTTGGGTAGGAATTTACAAAACATTACTCAAAAATATGTGTCGCGTAGATTAGTATGTAATTGGTCTCATTTCAGAGATTTGTCAGAATCAAAATTAAATAGACTGCATCAAATTCTTCAAGGAATAATGGGTGTTTTAGAGCTGAAGAATTACAAATCATTCTTAGTACTTTTTTGGTCTTAATAGTATAAGCTAGTGAAATGCAGAAAACTTATTTACAGATTAATTTGAAAGTAACAGATGTCAACCGCATTCCACGATGTAGTATGGTAGACACCGAGAAAACACTTCACTTTTTTATTGGGCAATATGTCTGAATAAGATAAATAGAATAGCAGTTAAAGTGAACTCTTCATTCAGGTATTGTTCTAGATACGTTTTCAGTATAAAAACAGAAATATATTCATTGACTCAGAGATTATGCCTCACTATATTTCTCTCATGAGTGTTCCTATAGAAGAGACAGGCTTTGTATACAACAGACCCATTGAAAATTAAAACATTAGACTCTTACCGGGGAAAAATCAGGTGAGGTGTAGGAGTTTAACATCAGCATTATTTTACACTGAAGGAACAACACAGTATTTATACATACTATATGCATGTGAATTAGGTCTGAAAGTAAATTTAGCTTGGAAGCCAGTAATTAAACGAATATTTCATTATTTATACCTGTTTTACAAATAATTGAGATAATTTCAGCTCTTAGTTTTTTCAGTTCATTTATCATAAAATAAGAGGCCTAAACAATTAGATTTGTGAACATAATAACAGCAAGGTTCTTCAAGCGTGAAAATATTATTACACAATGTACGGTCTTTGGAAAATTATTTTGAAATGCAAATATCTTTTCATTGTGAAACTATTGACGATTAACGTCACAGTCCCTAACAGACTAATCTAACTGAGTTTTTTTCTGATTTCTACCTATAAAATACGCGTAGAATGATCACAACGCCGTGCTGATTTTAATATTTGCATAGCACCCAAATTTATACCTTTGCCTTTCTCAAGGACTGCGTCTTCCAATCCCCCGCTGCTCACGGCTGTAAAGACCGAGAAAGATCAATTTCGTGCCATGAAGAGCCGGCGGAATTCTTCATCACGTCCACGAAGATTTGAAAAAAGATGAAAATCGAGAAGACACAAAAGAAGGTCTTCCCATTCATTCACTGGGAGATGAGGCCTGAACACCCTACCTTTGGTCTTGGCTGGCAAAGGCAGGTATAAAACCGGCAAACTGACAGTTATGGACCCTGCCAAGCAGAGGCTGCTTGCTGCGTAGGGCGGTTTGTCAGATTTGCTTGTGTTTGCTCTTTTACTGGCTTTGCCTAACATGTATGTGATCAACGTTAGTGATTGCAAAGGAGAGCCTGACGTTTTCTCCACCGGTTTCTACTGAGCCTCTCTTATAAAATATATATTAAATGAAATATAAATGTGTCAATGTAGAATTTCTTATTCGTTGTTGAAGTAATATTTGACGCTTATGGGAAACTTTTCTCAAACTGTGATTGGTAGTTGTCTAAAAATTGGATATCCGGAATAGTTGAGACGATTCTCAAGTTTATGAAGTTATGAAATATCATACAACTTATGATAATTTCAAAATTTAACGTTTCACAGGCGTAAAACAGAACAGTGATGTCAGTTCCTAACGTGTACTGCAAGCAAATGAATGATTTTGATCGCCTGTATACATTCAAGCGGTTTTGGCCGCTGAGTAGCCGGAAGTAAAATATTTATAGAAAAATAAGGGCCCCGAGTTCAAGTGAAGATTTTGAGTTGAGACTCGAGTGAGATAAGCTTAAAGGGATCAACGATGTGGGGAACCACAAATTGCTCATTGGGAATGAATGTGTAGTGATATTCACACATCTATTGAATAATACAAAGATATAAGAGAACTTTGCAGTCTTTACTTTGCGCGCTAAGATACACATGATAATTATGACACTATGGAGAGTTTTTTTAGTGAACTTAACTTCCTTTAAGGTAAAAATTGGACTTCAACCAAAAGTGATGAGCTATTTGTGATATTTTAATGCTTAACTAGCAAACTGCATCTAAGAGTTAATTTATTTTTAAATTCTGAAATTCATGCTCCAGAATTTATAGAATATTCACCTTTTATCATAGAAGTTACACAATATGAAAGAAATATTAGAAAAAATGAGATTAGCAGTGCTCTTGCTTTAGAGACATAGCTGTCGCTAGATAATAGTAACCTTAGAGCTTCAAGTTTCTGCAACATGAGAATGATAAATATATACAGTGGGTGCTATAAATATCCACACGTTGTGAAAATATTCACCACGTATCATATTGTTTGACACGTTACTTGGCATTTCATAAATCGAATGTTGATGCTTTATTTTATCTGTAATATCATTTTAAATTTGAATTCGAGGTACAAAAATACACAAGATGTTAAAATTCTGTTTTGAAGTTGTATGTATAAGCATAGTAAATAAAACTTTTTCCATTGTACTGGATATTTATTGTACCTACTGTATCGTTAAGCCAGGTCGAGAAATTAAATTTTCCGTCACAAGTCGGTTGCTTAAATACAATTGTTGACAGTTTTGGGCCCTCCGCTGCTGAAAAGACAGAGTAAAAGATCAAAAATTTTAAATGTAAAAGATTACATTTAGCAGTGGTAAGATATCAACTGAAAGATATCAGCTGTAACAATAAAGAAGACGTTATTTGTAGCATATAAATATGTGACAGTAAGATTGTAAGGAACAGCGGGTTTAATAGAATTTAAGATCTACCATTGAACAAAAGCATGAACGTTAACAAACGAACTACTTTTGAGAATCCATAATCTATCAAATTGCAGAAAATCATGGACTGGACTGAGAAAGAAATTTGAAGATGACGAAGGTTGAAAATATATAAAAAAAATTCTTCACCTTGATCGAAATATATACAAGCACCATGCAAAAACTTTTATTCTAATTAAATTCACACAGGTTTGCAAAAAACATTCTACATGAAGTTTTTACAGCAAGTTTTATTCATTGATACTGTTCAAATATTTTTTTCTAACTTGGTTAAATATGAGAAACGAATACTGGTAAATAAATTTTTAAAATACGGAAATTAGCCTATATAATATTTGATATTGGAATAGTTTATGTACAGGAAAGAATTACGGATAAAAGTACAGGAAGTGAATTACGAACCTAAAGTTCTCTAGAAATCACATGTGGTCTCAGCGATAAGGCATCTAATATTTTGTATTGTGGACGCTTGAATGATAGAAGAAAAATAGAAGGAAAAGTAGCAAAATTGAAATGTCATAGCATACGTGCCAGTGTGGAGCTAAAACTTCAAAGTTCGATGCAAATCCATAAATGACATCGATCTTAATTTAAAAAAAGTACCTCAATAAAAATGAGTCAGAAATGGGAAATTGAATTTGAGGAAATAAAGCTTGCATTGACTGCAGAAACAAGAACAAGCGCAAATGCAGAAAATAAACGATGGAACAGAGCGAGGTGTGCGCTGGAGCTGCCTGTGGTGTGTAGCAGCGTCGCTGAAGCGGTAGGGGCACGATGGTGTGGCCCGGGGCGTGTGAGGGTTTGGGGGGAACGCCGTGGTGGGGGTAATGACACCTTACGGAGCTCCTCCAAGCGCAGGGTGAAGAGGGAGGAAGACGAG
>VCRD01004568.1:2579-15604 GCA_006783055.1 Trinorchestia longiramus
GTGAGGAGTATGACAGGACAGTACCTGGTGGTGAGGAGTATGACAGGACAGTACCTGGTGGTGAGGAGTATGGCAGAGGAGTACGTGGTATAAGCCTGGAGGCTGGGCTGGAAGTATGGGCGTTGGAGCTGGAAGGCATAAAGCGAGTTGTAGGCTGCACGAGTGAAGAAGAGGAGAGGGGGGGCATTTAGGGGTGCGGTGTATATTGCACAGAAAAAATACTTGGCCAATTTTAAGCTGTGGATCATAGGAACAGGGCTGGGTTCACACGCGCTGAAGAGTGTAGAATAGAATGAGGCTATAGGAACGAACCTTCGGGCCCTTTCTTGGGTCGGAAGATTACTTCGATAATTATTCGGTTGTTTGCCCAAGTCCCATGCCGTATTTCTAGCCGCGTCAACCATGTCGGCAGCGGGATTCGAACCCGGGTCTTTCCGCTCGCAAGCAGATTCGCTCACCAGTCGACCAAGCTGGTGGTTTTAAACTTAAAAAACATTTCTGGCAATTCAATTCAAAGCTTTGTTTGGTTTGACTCGAAATAACACACTATTTAGGCAAAATCTCCGGGGTATTTTCAATTTAACAACAAAAAATCACGTAACGGAAAGCTAGCCCGAAAGTGTTTTCACGCTAGCAGAAATAATGTTCAATAATGACTTTTCTTCCTCTGTCTGACTAAACGTTTATGCTCGAGGGCCAACTAGATCATAAATTTCGAGGCGGATTAGCCTAATGACATCCATGCAACGAAAGGAAAACTGTCCGCAGTTCGCTGGGCTGGAAGGCCAGGTAGCCCTCCCTAGTTGCTGTGCTCCTCACAACGTGTGAAACGCTCGCTGTGTGAACAAATCCAGGAAGTTGTGTGTGGTTCACTTGATGAATGGTGATGCCTGTCGCTTCTCCTAGGGGGTGTCCCCTGTGAAGCCGAAGACGAATTCCTGTAGAATTGTTTTTGTCTTTGTTTAGTGGGAGCAAAAACTCCATCATTGTTTGACGTGTCTCTTGCACAAACGCGCGAATTTTCGTCTCATTTCGTACGGAAAGTTTCGTAGAATAAAAAGTGTTAATTGGAAAAATGTAGAATGCAATCACTTAGGCTTGAAAATTGAATGTTTGTTTTAATTTGCATCTGGTAGAGGGTAAGCATTCAATTTTGGCACCGTGTGTGCGAAGATTTAGATCTTGATTAGAAGGCTTTGAAATATATTTCATCTCAAGCGTATGGATAGATTGTGGCTACGTAGCTTTCCTCTCTACATATACTAGTTGCCTAAACTCAAGTAAAACTTGTCGCGATATAAGACCAGTCAATGAATGAAAATAAGAACATTATACCATCTATATCGTGTATTAACCATTCCAGAGTTAATTCCAACTGCTTATTTTTGGAATTCTCTACTCGAAGTGAAGTAATAGAATGAAGTCTTTGACACAGTTTGACCTCGGAATCTGCTCTTAGCCTCTAATTTTTTAGGTATCTTGGCTGGTTTCTGTGCTTTAAGTGCGTATCCTTGTCGCTGCATTTGTCATGGCAGAGAACATTTTGTGGAAAATTTTCATCAAACATGGTCAATAACGTTCAAAAAGAAGAACTTGAAAAATTAAAAGTGTACTACAACAATTGGATTGGCTAATCGTCATTCTCGTTTATGAAAGATAGAAACGTTTCAGAGATTGTCTTCAGAATTAAACTGCAAATATGTGAAAAACGTAAGTGTACTGGTGCATATAAGTTTTTGAAATTCTGCAGGATTTATCGCATCTGTTACACATTAATTTCAG
The DNA here is from genome assembly GCA_006783055.1 of Trinorchestia longiramus. Lineage (NCBI taxonomy): Eukaryota > Metazoa > Arthropoda > Malacostraca > Amphipoda > Talitridae > Trinorchestia > Trinorchestia longiramus. The sequence goes on from VCRD01004568.1 coordinate 4,362, forward strand.
CTGATGCGTATCAGCAACACATGAGTGCAGACAATGGAAGGGCATCTTTTACTGGTTTGCACTAATGCCTCGTCTATGAGTCGCAGGTAGCTCATCAGTTTCTGGCTAAACACTTCAGTAGCAACGGTCACTTTGCTCACTCATCCCGCTCTCTGTAACTTCTTTATCCTCCCCAAAATCGCGTTCCACTCAGGAGAAGAAATACCTCAAGATGTGAAGGAATTTGTAAGAAATTTATGGATGGAGCTCCAGCGGACTGAATATGAACCTGGAATGCTATTTATGTTTTCTACCCCAGTTCGGATGCATTTTCATCTGTTCTATGAAACGTATATTCAGTACGTAATGTAACAAAAGTGTGGAGAATTTTTGGGACTTTACCTAAACTCCTTTGATTCTCCAACTTGGGGGAAATTTCCTTTTAAACTTTGCTGCTCGTGTCTTCCATCTCCAATCTCGTGTGTAACTTTCTAACATTGTTCCATTAGCTCCCTTACTCGGCTGTACTGCGTAAGTTTCCGTCTAACTTGGTTACTCGTCTCCATTGTGCCGTCTTGTATTTCCTGTTCCTGCTTTTATTTATTGCTCCATCTCGCATTTGTTTGTTACTTGTCGCTAGTGTCCCACCCTCCACTTCTGTTCCGTGGTTGGAATTATTGTTTCATTTCGTATTTTTGGGCTTTAAATGTCTTTATCGTCTTATCTTGTGTTTCACTTCGATATTTGTCTCTTTTCCCTCATTTCATGTTAGACTTTCTCGTACCTTTCGTTACAAGTCTTACTTAGCTTTGTTACTCATGTCTATTCTAAGAAACCTACTTTTCATGTTTCACTATGATACTGGGATATATCATTTCATCACTTGTTCAACCCTGCTACTGGTGTGTATCTATTCATCACTTGTTCAACCCTGCTACTGGTGTATATCTATTCATCACTTGTTCAACCCTGCTACTGGTGTGTATGTATTCATCACTTGTTCAACCCTGCTACCGGTGTGTATCTATTCATCACTTGTTCAACTCTGCTACCGGTGTGTATCTATTCATCACTTGTTCAACCCTGCTACTGGTGTGTATCTATTCATCACTTGTTCAACCCTGCTACTGGTGTGTATCTATTCATCACTTGTTCAACCCTGCTACTGGTGTGTATCTATTCATCACTTGTTCAACCCTGCTACTGGTGTGTATCTATTCATCACTTGTTCAACACTGCTACCGGTGTGTATCTATTCATCACTTGTTCAACACTGGTGTGTATCTATTCATCTGTTGTTCTGAAGCTTGCAACACAACTCTATCGTTGCATCTGGCGCTTGCAAAGTTGCGGCTTCGTTACTCGTCACTCAGGAGAGGAGAAGCTCCTTTTAGTGTTTCTCATTATCTCCGCTCGAGTGAGTTGCTCGCTCGCTGGACTCCCGCAGTCGCTGCTCATCCACCGTTTCGAGGGACTCTGTGCCAACTTCTCCACAACCTGGACTTTATTTTTTGTTGCAACTGGAAACACATTCTCAGTGGCGACGAAAAAAGTTTGGGGTGGTCAGCAAAATCTGGACAAGGCGTTCTAAAACAGGAGCTGTAAACAGTCTTTTGTGGGACTCGCAGCTACGACTGACTGCTGACGCTGGTGCCGAGGCAACTATTCTTTCCGAAGGAAATGAAGTGTGCATCCGTGACGATGTTGGCATCCGTTAAAAATTATTTAAGTCATGAAGCATACAACTGATAATCTATAAGTGCATCAAATGTGGTCAACTTTGAGCAAATTAACTGAGATAAGGCTCAAAATATTATACAAAATTAATTCTGTGATATTGAGTTGAAAAATTCTGCAGGAATTAATTGAATTTACATCCGTAAAGAATGCGCAATGCCATAGGAAACCATAGACAACTAGGATTTTCTGGTATTGATGCAAAGGATAAAAATAGGAACCAAAGCAATGAAAATGCATTATTTTTCGCAGCCCATACTCCTTATTGTTTTCCGCCCATTTGCTTTATTTTTCCGTCCACATGTAAAATTTTTTGCCGCCCATACGCACTTTTCTCCGTCCGCACTCGTTTTTCCTCTCCCATACACTTGAATTCCTTATTATAAACCTGAACGTTGACAATTTTTCTTTTTTATTGGCAGCGCTCACACAAAAATAAAATGCTTTCAGTAATCAGGGGTAGCAATAAAACCTAATGATCTCCATGGGCTTGACAATTTATCAAGTAGATTTTGAAGTCAGATATATACTCATTTTGAGTGTACACATGTATCAATACTCACGCTGAAATGCTGTCGATGATCACTTCCGTCGGAGTCACAGAAATTGTTACCATAAAAATTCCTTGAACTGTAGAGATCTACCGTTCGAGTTAACACATTTCCTACGAAGTGACCCAGCGGTGGGTCACTCAGGTTACGTTCTGTAATTTTTTCAAAGCTTTCTAGGGACTATGTGTACAAAGTAAAGACTTTCACCGGTTAAACAATCGCAGGAAACGTGTTAATGCTGCTTCTTGAATTTACGAAAATTCTTCGACACTTCTGAATGCTGGAAATTTAGACACGAAGTAAGGAACGTGAGGATTAGTACGCTCGCAAACCCGCTTATAAAAGCCCCTGAGCGCACGAATGGTACTCAAAATTATTTATAGTTACTTCGTACTCGTCAGGCAAATTTATTTAACGGTCAAACCTGAGTTTTAATTCTTTAAATAATGGCACAAACTGTGTAGTAGATTCAACTCTTTAATAGAATAGAATGAGGCTATAGGAACGAACCTTCGGGCCCATTCTTGGGTCGGATAATTACTTCGATAATTATTCGGTTGTTTACCAAAGTCCCATGCCGCTTACCCAAGTCCCATGCCGAATGTTTTCATATCAGTTTTGCCTCAATGTTTATGATGACTCAAGCTACCAGGTTGCAAATTTTTGATTGTGTCTTGGATGACTAGTTTTGCTGGAAGTACATTTTATGGAAAATTTGAAGCATCAAAAATGTTCCTTAATCCAAGTTCTTTGGTTCCCTTGTGAGAAGTCCTGTACGTTAAGAGATGTCCTATTACTTTGCGTGGCATCCTATTACTTTGCGAGTTGTCCTATTACCCTGCATGGTGTCCTATTACCCTGCATGGTGTCCTATTACCTTGCGTGGTGTCCTATTACCTTGCGTGGTGTCCTATTACCTTGCGTGGTGTCCTATTACCTTGCGTGGTGTCCTATTACCTTGCGTGGTATCCTATTAGCTTGCGGGGTATCCTATTAGCTTGCGGGGTATCCTATTAGCTTGCGGGGTATCTTATTACTTTGCGTGGTATCCTATTACCTTGCTAGTTGCCCTATTACCCTGCATGGTTTCCTATTACTTTGCGTGGTATCTTATTAGCTTGCGGGGTATCCTATTAGCTTGTGTGGTATCCTATTTCCTTGCTAGTCGCCCTATTACCCTGCATGGTTTCCTATTAGCGTGCGTGGTATCCTATTAACTTGCGTGGTATCCTATTAGCTTGCGTTGTATCCTATTAGCTTGCGTGGTATCCTATTAGCTTGCGGGGTATCCTATTAGCTTGCGGGGTATCCTATTATCTTGTGTGGTGTTTTATTACCTTGCGTGGCATCTGTGGCTTCTCTATTTAAAGGATACAATTCATTCTACCGATTGTGCTGTGGTGCTGGTGTTTTTTTCACTAAAGTTTGAGGTTTTATTTTGTTATTTTTGGGTTATATGAATGGGAGTTCTTGTCTGAACGCAGATGTTGAAATGTTTCTGTCCAGTCTTCGTCATAGTGGAAAAATAGACTTTACTGGGCTACCTGGAAGATATGAACTTTTTTATAGAGGGTACATTGCCAGAGTCTGAAGAGGTTAGCCGGAGGGAAGACATTTTTCCGGTTCCTTGAATTGCAATGAAAGGATCTTTGTGCTAGGAATCAACCGATACCAAAATTATGACCAACGTCGATACGGTGGCCCATCGCTATCCGCCGGTAACTTCTGTGAAATTCCGGAGGTAATTTTTTCGTGTTGCTACTTTATGAGACGGACGTCGGTTTTGGTTTGGGCGGAGAAGCGCTTTCACTGATATAAAATCGCTACTTGTCTAGAATAGTGCGAGAATTTTCAAATTTATCGTTTGAGAAATTCTGACGCCGATATTTTTCTCTGAGGGAGAGTTGTATTATTGTGGTTTCCTGATTTTGGCGTTCAAAATGCATTCGAGTTGTAGCCTCCGGAACCATTCATTTCAAGTGTTGGCTTTGCAGTACGAATGTAAACTTAGAAGGATGGTTTTTAGGTTCCTGCTTCTTTTGAAGTGAGGTTTTGATCAATATTTAGGGTACGGCTAAGATTTCCACCTACGTTTTGTCTTGGGTGAAGAGAAATCAGTATCAAAAGTCTGAGAGTTTATTCAAAAGTCCGAGAGAACTAAGCAAAGCTGTAGTTATAAAACAAAAATAAAATGAATGTAAGCATTTCATTGTGATTATTAGTACAGCCGATCCAAATACATTTAATCTGATTACGGCTTGAATGCGACTCGGACCAAAATAAATTATATATTTCGCTGCTGGAGATTTCAAATAATTTTTGTTCGCTTTTTATTTTCAACTCGTTAATGCTGATTTATTCTCAAGTTGCAACAATTAATTTGACAATTTGAGCTCATGATTGATACTACTCTGTAACTTTGAACTTTTGTCAGGTCTTTTAATAAATAATTTTGAACATTTCGTTGTACGTAATTTCGTTTGCATGAACATTACACGCTGTCTTACGTATCCTTTTGGAGTAATGAAGGTTTTATCTTATTATATGCTCTATTCATTATTTTTCTAGGTCTTCAAGAAAAAGCTGGCATGTCCAAGCACAAACGTCAAGGAAATTTCATTCATTTTTGCCGTTCTAGTCTCACGCATTAGACGCTACCGACAAACTTCCTCTCTCTAGTCTTCTTCGGTCGTTGAGCTTTCAACTCATGTGTTCCAAAATTAATATAAGTTTTTAAAAGAGTGATTCTCGACATTTTTCGGCGATGTTTCTTTATCGAGTTGAAACATCTCACATTTTTGAGAGGCATTTCTTTATTGAGTTTCAATTTTCCGGAAGAGCGCGTAATTTTTTATCCTTTTCAAAGGAGCGAGTCCTTGACTCGCTTTGACAAATTTGCATGCTAATCGACGCAGGCGTTTTATTAATTCGGCCATCTTATTTTCTGAACTTTTATATTTTAATTTCACTCTCAGATGCGTCTATTCGCTGGCCATCAGAAAAAGAGAATGGTTTTTCGTGAATTTTTATTTCCTTGTCTCGTAAAACTGATTTTCGTATAATGTATTGTATTGGATTCAGATTAATTTTTGCTGATGAATGTTTCTTGTTTTCGTCACTAAATATCAGCACTTTAAATGTTTTCAGTTAAATTCATAAATTACCGCACTAGGGGGCAAGCAAAAACCTCTGTGAGGTTTCAATTATTAATTACTTCCTGAATTTTGTGGATGAAATTTGTATGCAGTATAACAAACAAATGAAATTAATATGCTTTTGTTAAATTTTTACATAGACTGACATTATGTGCGAAAAATGACATCTCGTACATGGCAGGCACCGTTAAAAATCACGCCCCGAATGTACTAATCAAAACTTCAATAACGAGAAAGTTACTCGTATCATACACAATTGACGTTATTTTGTCACCCCATTTCCTGCTCACAACGGTCGATTAGCGGCAATCTTTTTGAGGTGAAGTTGCCCCCTCGGTAGATTCTTTTCACGGCCGATCATTATTCGCGTCTTCCGCAAAATGCAATTACTGCTTAAGGCTTTGAAATGAAGGCGCGCAGTGCATGTGCTGCGTCATGCGCTGCTCAACAACAAAAAGTCCTCTTAAAAAGACTGGGTTAGGGCTAAATCTGTGCCTGGGAACTACTGGATGGATGTGGCCGGTCGCCCTGCCCACCTCCCACGACTTTCGTCGCTGATCAATTCGGCTTTTCCTGAACAGCGCAAAGCCGATCCGACTTTTTCAAGGCTTTTTCGTTCAAATCCACTAGTGGATTATTGTATGCCTATCTTATTTTTATTTCTGTATGTTTGAGTAGGTCTATATTTTTTCATTAGAGTCAGGTTTTAAGTTTTTTTTTTCACAAGAGTCGGTTTATAATTATTTTATTATGAATTTCACATCAGCTAATTATATCGTATTGGGTTTTATTATGGTAACTATATTTCTATCTCGTCTAATATGTGATTGCACTTGAGAGATTTATCGAGGTATATTTACAAATTGCAATCATTTTAACCGGAAAGTTAAATAGACGTATATAAAACGAGTATTGGACTTGAAATCCGCTTGTAAAGTATTTTTACATAAAGATTTGCAATGAAGAGGAGGGCCCTTCAACGCTTGATACAGCCGTCTGTAATGGGGCGAGTGTTGTCGTTGGCCATATTTCTCCTTGTGTTTTTTTCGCTGGAATGTCTGATGATCCGTGGAACAGATTTCTCTCACGAGTGTCGTCCTTTCTGTTTCTTTATTCTCTTCACTTGTCTTTGTATCTCTTAGAGATGCTCACGTCATTTCTTGTCAAGGTGGTAGGCTGTACCATCTAAGGCAGAAATTCTACGGCATTGTGGTGACAGTTAAATTTAATATTTTCTGCTTTTCACTGTAACGCTCGCTGTAAACGAGTGGAAACGGTAGTTATACAATGTATGTAATAATTTACTGCCTCATTTGTGCAAGAAGACATGAGTTCTGACCAGATCTTCTTCGTTAAAAGCTGCTTCTGGTTGTATCCGGTTGTTTTCTAATAATTCGTTGTCATGTTTTTTGAATAATTAGTAATTTCATCTCTCTAATGCGAAGAGAAAAATCACGTCGAGAAGATCACTCGTATGATTTAATGGTTATGATGCTGTCACTAAAAGCCTTTTTTTACATCGGCTTTTTCTATAAGATTGCTGGAAACTGCAGAACACAAAGATGAATATAGCATTTAGCAATTATTATCAGAGAGACCGTCAACAACACGTCTTTGATGAATTTCCCATAGACGAACGATTTGCGTTTAAACTACCAAGGGTAAAACAAGCGTGACGATTTTTTTAATTGCATCAATTATATTACCGTAGTTTTACTAGTTCATGTGTTTTTACAGCGTCTCAAGTACAATGAATGACTCATGCCGGAACACAGTATGATTATGGACGCCACAGATGCTGCAACAGAACCCCCACGTCACGGCTGATGCACCTTCCGTTCCCTTGACCTACTCCACTAATTTTACTGTTGCTCATCTCTTCTCACACGCTGAACTTGCCCCGCTGCTCTCAAAGCTAAAAAAGTATAAAAGCTTCTCGCGTACGCAGACGTTCATCTTGAGACCCTGTATCCTTCCTTGATAACGGTAAGTGTTGGCAGACGTAGCAACACCGTGTGGCCCTTGGCCTGACTTCCTTTCAGTTATTGCTAATTACTCCCTACCTGTCGCTCTAAAAACTGCTGCGTACAGCGAAATGTTGCCCACTGTGTGGTTGTCCTGAGCGCGCTTCCGGCACTTATCATTTGTAACTGCGTTGTTTGGTTTTCAATTGCAGTATTGTTGCAATACCGCTTTCTCTGGCTCTGAGTATTGGGATTTGTCTGAGAGTTTCAATATCCTGAATCTTATTTATGGTTTGAGAAGAAGAAGCATGTCGAAGGCTTGAGTTTGGTTTTGCGCTAAGTTAGGTAATGGACGATATTAGCTGATTTCTTTCTCTTGAAGTTCAATAATTTCAGAGTATGACTCCTGCAAATTCATTTCACGAGGTGTTTATTCTCTCTTCCTGTGGAATTGTACATCCATGAACTAGTGTTCTGAGACCTAGTTCATGGATGTGTTTGGGTCTCCTAGTTCAAAGTTCTGAGACCTAGTGAGACCCAAACTTTGAGCTCATTTCCAGCAAAACATTTTACTGGACTTGTTTAGGAGCATAGGAAGTGTTCCTGTCTATGATTTGGGGGTAAAAATGACCTAATTTTCACATTACTTACGTACATCAATATTGACTCCATTCTTTGTGAGGTGACTTGTAGAGCTTTTTGCCAGATTATTGTGGAGTTTTTTTGCCTCGTTTTGTGTTAACAATACTGTTTCTATCCAAATCAGTGGTATCCATTGGTAAACTGTATCCATTGTGGTAAACTGTATCCATTGGTAAACTCCTAGCTTCTTACTCCGCCTTGTACTACCAATACTCATTTATTTGTTACTGCTTAGTTTACCTGGTCATGAGGATTGCTGCTGCATTTACTACTATTGATGAGCATTTACGCGTTTTATTCTTTTCGCCCATTAGATTGGCTTCTCAGTATGAATATGCATGCACCGGTCTATGAATCCATGGCTGTGGTATGAATCTCTAACCATTTAATTGAAGTAATTATCATAATTGAATAATTAGTGACATATTGGTTGCGAAGTTTCTGAAACTACAGACCGCGGGTCGATTCGTTATGTTATTGAAATTCGGCCAGGTAGTCTTTGAAATATGATTCTAATTATGGTTTCTGACTAATGCTATCGAGGTACTCTATTACTTTGTATGTACAAAGAAGAACTAAAAGCAATTCGGGAAAGAATAAACGAGCATCTGAAGCTTAATGAGGGTACAGCATAATGCGTTGCGACTTAAATGAGATGTAAGATGAGTCACGACGTGTGATGGAGTCATGAGCTTCCAGTAGTGAACATGACATGAGAAATAAGCTCAGAAATTTACTTGTCCAGTTTAACACGTTGACTCCGAAGTGGTACGTATGTGGGCCACTTAGGTTAGGTTCTGTAAATTTTACAGTGTTTTCTAGTAATAATATGTGCAAAGTGAAGATTTACACCAGCCAGGCAATCGGTGGCAACGTGTTAATCGTTAGTCATGAAGATTACGTGGTACAGTTGTGAAGTATTTCAATGTACTTAAGCGACTAAGTCACGTCTCTTTCTGGTGTGTGCAGTTCTGTTATCATTTCACCCTCAGCCTTGAATCTTTGGAAGATCTACGAATTGCTGTGGTACGATGTCGGTAGCACTATGTATTATAAAATACATACATATAACGTTATTAAATCATAGGAAACATAACATTGTAGATTATACATATATTAGCAGCGTCGATAGCTACTTGCCGCAGTGTCATCCGAGCTGATAGTTTAAATTATTATTAGTAAATTGTTCTGACTAGATATTATTTTTTCCTGTAACATTTTCCTTTATCTGCACATTAGTGTCTGCTTGTATCTTGCGAGCAAGTTTGCATCCTTTTCTTCTTCACTGCTTCGATTCTTGGAGACACAGTTCTCTAAAAATTACTCTTACATTTTTTTGTGAAAACGACGGGAAGAATCCTAACAGAATTTAATGTAACATTTCTGCTAGCATTTAAATTTGATGATTAACAAGGAAGGTTTCATCAGCAACTCGAATGCGATACTTTCAGTTGAAAATTCATACTAGATTTTGTCATTTGCTTTCCCACGATTGGTGCTGTGCCTTTTCTGTTTTGAAATCTGTTTTTTAAAAAAAGAATTATATTTTGTCGTGATTATGGAAATCATCACGTGAGCTTTTCAAGTATTCAAATTATATCGATTCAATGTGTACGTTAACTGGCTGCTGAAAGTTTTCTCTGTAGAAGTAAGCATACAAATATAGTCTGTAAGTTCTTACTCGAATAACTATTTATGTTAAAAATGAGTTGGTGTGACTCGTTGCTGCAACAGCAATCTTGCTTACATTTATTGGTCTCGAGCGATCACGTCCAGGCGATCTCAAAATTCGGTCGTTGCGGAAATCCGAAGTTCTGGTAGCAACTTCCTGAAGGACTGGTATTTTGGGCCCGTAGTGCTCCAGTTTATTCATTGCTACCATTGCTACTCAATAGATTTCTGGATAGGAATTACCTTAAGAAAATTGCTTGAGGGCTGAAAGAGAACGCCTATTCGGCACTGGGTTCTTTGATGCAGCCGCGCTTGTGCCTTTTTCTTCCTCGCAAGCTCTGACCAAGCTCCGGAGCTTTGGCTTTTCTTGCTCTGAAGGAGCTCCTTTAAATTTCTTTGTTAGCAATTGATCTGAAAACGCTTTGCTTTTGTGAATGGAGTTAAACGATGTTGGGAGTTCAGAGCGCTTGAGAATGAGGGTTTGCCTCACGCTGAGAAGGTTTTGTAAGTGTTCTTGAAGCGCCGAGTTTGGTCATGTTTGGTTTCTTGTGCCCAAAACTTTACTCGTTCATTTAGTTAGTTTTTTATTAAAAATTTGTCGAATGGAAGTAAGGGATGCTGTTGTGTGGTGTAACTTTGTCACGGAAGAAAGGGCTGGTGCAATGCCCCGCTGTTATCGCTGCAGCGTAAAAATACCGACAAATTTTTACAGAATTTGGAGTGTGCTCGTGGATTTTGATTTTATGATTCTTTGAAAATATGTTGGTGTAGTTGAGTTCCTTTCGCTGACATTTACTGATTCAGGTTTCAGACATTTTTTCGCTTGAATTTCAAAGAACTTGTGTACATAGAATATTCAAGTTGAAAACTTGGAGAGCTTTCTTGCAGATCCATTCGCAAAATGAAATATCTGCGGAAGCAAAATAGTAAAATGAAAATAATTTTTTATGGAAGCTTTGTTTAGCAAGTGAGTTTTTATTTTCATCTTTATTTAAAAGAACTTTGTGTGAGTACCATCGAATTTCAGGAAAATTTGTGTGCAATTTTAACTAATGTGAAATTTTAACCAATGTGCCATTTTAACTGATGTGCAATTTTAACTAAGTTAAATGATCTTGTACCCAAACGCACAAAATTTACAAAAATATGTATTTTATCATAAGGAATTATGGGAAAATTTTCATCTTTAACTTTTTCTGCATGGACTCCGCTCTCCCTAATAGCACCTTGAACGACCTACCATGAATATGACCTCCCTGGTGGGTCTTTATTACGCTGGTATTTTCGACTGTTTCTTCTCTGTTGTTATTTTGCTGTTCTGATGTACAAAAATCTCTCCCGAGCTAAGCAGGGTTTCTGTTTTTTGAAATTATAATTTATGTTTCTAAGATGTACGTAACACTGTCTCTTTCTGACAGCTGTAATGGGTTGTGCGAGGCCGGGACTAAACTTTTGCTAGTTGTGTTACGTGAGCCATCGAAATATTTGTTCGATTTAACTAACTTTCACAGTGAAAAATGAGGAATCCGACATCAATGCCTTTT
>VCRD01004568.1:19485-43966 GCA_006783055.1 Trinorchestia longiramus
TAGTGGACGGTATCTAGTGGACGGTATCTAGTGGACGGTATCTAGTGGACGGTATCTAGTGGACGGTATCTAGTGGACGGTATCTAGAATACGGTATCCGTGATCTAATATGAAGTCATAGATACAATACAGATAGTACAAAAAAAACGATAATTAAAACTACGATACATAAAAATTCGATGAATAAAATACAGTGCATACAACACAATACATATAAATACAATGCATAAAACACAATACATAAAATACGATAAATATAAATACAATGCATAAAACACAATACATAAAATACGACAAATATAAATACAATGCATAAAACACAATACATAAAATACGATAAATATAAATACAAAGCATAAAGCACAATACATAAAATACAAAGCATAAAACACAATACATAAAATACAATGCATAAATGTAAGATGTGCTTTAACGCAAGTTTTATTATGACTTATCTACTTACCTTAAAAAATTCTGATCCAGTCAAAAGTTTCAAAAATATTTTATTTATTGAGATGGTCACTTAATTATTGAAAACTTAACGTAAATAATTTCTGAACTGCTCTCACAATTTCATAATAATTTCCTTTTCTCATGCGAGGCACGAGGACAATTTTTTATAAATCGTGTCCGTGTTTATTGATTTTCCTTCATCGTAAAATATTGAAAAGACACAACACGTCATCTGTGACGACTGCAGAGTACACAAGCGACGACCTCTCGCCTCAGCAGCTCGCGCAACACTGAGCTACCGACCGAGGGAAGTTGACGGACTCTGTTTTCTGGTCGTTGATTGGTCGGCGTTAATTGATGTAATTAAAGTAATGGACTCACACTTTTTCATTTCTCTCAACTGAAATTATTTCAACTGAACTTCATGAGAACTGGTATTGCGGTGCAGGCATAGTAATAGAATATATTTAAAAAAAATCAGGTGCCAGTATTTTCTGTTAACACGTGTAGAAATATACTGTTGATGTTAGCACGTGTAGAACTGATTTTATATAAGAAATAGGTATTCTTTGTAGATGAATTAGAATTTAGGAGCCCTACCACCACTCTACCACTACTTTACTCTACCACTACCTTACTCTACCACTTCACCTCTCCAACACTCCACCACTCCACCACTCCACCACTCCACCGCTCTACCACTCCACCACTCCCCCACTCCACTACTCCACCACTTCACCACTCCACCACTCCACCACTCCACCACTCCACCACTCCACCACAGCAGCCCAGGCATCCAGTAAACATCCAGCACAATACCTGCACTGGTCTCTTTAACTGCAATTTAGCTGCAATTCAACGTTATTATTCGCCTGAGAAATGAAGAAACTGGCACCACGTCAAGATTTAAATCGTGAACCGCGTAGTCAGATTCAGATGAGATTTAATTTGAATTCCAAATCCTGCTTCAAAGGCGCAACCAAGCGACGGAAATACGGTACACTGACAGACAATTCCCGTCTCTGTCTATGGTGGACAGGAGGTCATCAATAGACAGTGATGTGTAGTTGATGGAAATGCTGGTTCCCTTATTTCCTGTTGATGGAAATGCTGGTTCCCTTATTTTGTGTTGATGGAAATGCTGGTTCACTTAGTTTGTGTTGATGGAAATGCTGGTTCACTTAGTTTGTGTTGATGGAAATGCTGGTTCACTTAGTTTGTGTTGATGGAAATGCTGGTTCCCTTAGTTTGTGTTGATGGAAATGCTGGTTCACTTAGTTTGTGTTGATGGAAATGCTGGTTCACTTATTTTGTGTTGATGGAAATACTAATTTTGACGATAATAATGGTAATAAACATAATCGTAATCGTAATCTTTTTTATAGTACTAACATAAACAATGATGAAGATAAAAATAGTAATACATGCAATTAAAGTAACAAGTATGATGGTAATAATAATGTAAACAATAAAAAAATCTATAATAATATTAATTAAATTCTACCAGACTTTCCATTTTTTTGTGTGTCTCTAGTATACAAGTAAATCCTCAGAAATAAAAGGTTAAGGAGTGAGTATAAACTGTTTCTGAAGTTCGAGCTCCATTATTTACATTGAACGGAACAATGGGCTTTTAAAGTCCTCAAAAAATACTGTGCGTCGTCGTCACTCACGGTGAATCCAGCTAATCTATGAATTAGATGAAGCAAGCATCAATATTTTTAATAACCCTCAAAACACTTCGTTATTATTGTCCGAACAAATTAAAAGAAAATATTTAAATATGAATTTCGACGCATATTTGATATATTGAAATGTCTAAATGCATGCATGCATGCTAAAAACATCATATTAGTCTACGGGTTTTGCAACCAGTATTTAAGTTACTTTCAAACATTTGTCTTTGGACAGTAACGTCATTATAAACTACTAGTGCAATGGCTGTTAATAATTTGTCGCAAAAGCATGAGATTTGTTGCATGAGAAAGCATGAGATGCTTGCTCATGTTAATACCATTGAATTCCAGAAACGTGGTCTTCCTCACTGCCATTTTCTATTTACATTGTACAGGGTGTCCCAGAAGTAACTGACCCTTTCGATTTGCTAATAAACCGAAAACTATTACCGCTACGTTATTGAAACTTATTTTATTCGAAAGAAAAACCTTTTTATGGCACAATAAGATACTTGGTATCCTATTTACGAACCAGCTTGACATTTGATTTTTGCTTCATTGCAAACCCTTAATTGTCATCATGTCTCCATACAGCAAAGAACAAAGAATGAGAATTTTGCAAATCTACACACGGACAATGTCAACAACAGAAGTACAACGTGATTACAGAAATTATTTCAGAACAACAACCAGTCCTTCGAAGAACACAATTAAATCGGTGTATCGAAAATTTACGGACACTGGAAATGTTAATGATAAACAGAGATCTGGAAGATTAGAATCAACTCGAACTGAAGCTGTAATCGAGCGAGTTTCTGCAAATGTTACAGATAATCCTAAAGCCTCCATCAGAAAACGTTCAACTCAATTATCCATTTCCCGATCGACATTACACGGCATTCTTAAAAAAACTTGAAGTTATATTGTTACAAAATTAAATTAACCCAACACTTATTTCCTAATGATTATCACAGTCGTGTTAATTATTCTGAATCTTTCATTCGTTTGTGTGAGGATGCCTCTTTCATCGAAACCATTATGTTCTCTGACGAAGCTCACTTTCACTTGTCTGGCCATGTAAATAGACATAATTCTAGAATTTGGTGCGATGAAAATCCAAGAGAAATTCAAGAAAGGCCGCTGCATTCTCTTTGTGTAACGGTGTGGTGCGGGATAACTGCTTCCAATGTGATTGTCCCATAGTTTTTTGAAAATAATGATGTCGCAACAGTAACAGTTAATGGTGAAAGATACCGAATTATGATTAGCGAATTTCTAATTCCTGAAATTGAGAGACATGGCCTACGCAATACTTGGTTTCAACAGGTTAGAGCCACGGCCCATACAGCAAGAGAAACGATGACATTGTTAAATGAGTGCTTTCCAAATCATTTGATTTCACGATTTGTTAACATTCCTTGGCCCCCTCGTTCTCCAGATTTGACCCCATGCGATTTCTTCTTATGGGGCTACCTGAAGTCAAGGGTTTATGTAACAAATCCAACAAATCTGCAAGAACTTAAAAACAACATTTGTTCTGAAATAAGACAACTATCGCCTGATACACTAAGGAGCGTCATGGAAACGACAAAGAAACGAACCCTAAGTTGTCAAAACAACCATGGACATCATTTAAAATACATTATATTCAAAATCTAGTATTAATAAAGCATAAAAAGTTTTTCTTTCGAATAAAACAAGTTTCGATATTCTAGCGTTAATAGTTTTCGTTTTATTAGCAAATCAAAAGGGTCAGTTACTTCTGCGACACCCAGTACTCAGTGGTAGCCAGGTTACTGGTCAAACTAATTTAAAACATTTCTTTTCGCATTATCAATTAAAAATATCGAAGCATCATGATGAATTTCAACAGAAAAAGGTTCAAAAAAATTTTTATTTGTAAAAATAAACCTATTGTGTTTTCTGGGTACCATAATGCAAGTGAAAGGGAATTGAATTGCCACAGAAAAATAATGCAATAGAATGATTTCTTGTATTTCTTAAGCTTTATCCTTGTTGCTATCAAAGCTATCGATTAGAAGAGTGTGACACAGGGACAGACGGACGCGGCTCTTATTATAGTATAGATTCTCCAACCTCAAAAAATGTATAAATTTCAATGTATGCCAACTAACGTCATAAAACATACAAACTTTTATAATTATAAGTCCATGGTAATTCTAAAACATTTTAATTATTGATTTTGCTTCCATGGAACCTTAGAGAAAATGACCTCAGCCGATGAATTCTAAATACAACAGAATTTCAGCACAATTTACACTTGCGGCATATTTTGTGTATTAGATAAATGTGTGTACATTAATTATTTTTTAGGTATCTTTATTAACTACATTATAAATATGTACATTGATTATGTTATAAGTATCTATATTAATTATAAGTATTTATATCAATTATATTATAAACATGTATATTAATTATATTATAAGTATTTATATTAATTATTTAATAAGTATCTATAATAATTATATTATAGGTATGTATGTTAATAATATTAAAAGCATGTATATGAATGCATTCGTAACTATGTAAATTTACATAGCTAAAGAAAGTAGCTTATACAGCTGCATGAAACTCCATCAATACAACAAATTTTTTTAACTAATTGTGCTACACATGGAAAACCTCCCAGCCGTTCTGTATCTGAAATTTTAACTTCAGTAAACAAGTTACAGTTGAAGTTATGCACCGTTAGGACAGGCAGTACAACTTGAGATGAATTTACTGCACATTAACTGGCCAGTAAACTGTATATTTACTGTACTTTAACTGTTCAGTATACTGTATATTTACTGCACATTAAATGTCCAGTAGACTGTATATTTATTGTACTTTAACTGGTCAGTAAACTGTATATTTACTGTACTTTAACTGGCCAGTAAACTGAATATTTACTCTGCAGTAACTGGCCAGTAAACTGTATATTTACTGTACTTTAAATGGCTAGTAAACTGCATATTTACTGCACTCTAACAGACCAGTAAACTGTATATTCATTGTACTTTAATTGACCAGTAAACTGTATATTTATTGTACATTAACTGGCCAATAAACTGCATATGTATTGTAGATTAACTGATCAGCAAACTGTATATGTATTGTAGATTAGCTGATCAGCAAACTGTATATGTATTGTAGATTAACTGATCAGCAAACTGTATATGTATTGTACATTAACTGATCAGCAAACTGTATATGTATTGTACATTAACTGATCAGCAAACTGTATATGTATTGTACATTAACTGATCAGCAAACTGTATATTTACTGTAGATTACCAGTGCAGTAAATTTGATTAATGCAAAGAAAAAAGAAACACATGCACAGCAAATGTTTCAAATTATCACGGCTTTAATTTAGTGTCCAGTGAAAGTGTAAAAAAATCCTATAAAAATTAGCTTGAAAAAAATAAAAAAATTAAAACTGGCAGCAACGTTTTAATATTCAAAAATTCATTCATAAGTAAGGTGTTTCTCAATGAAAACGCACTGTAAATACAGCTTGGATTGAAGAACTACTCAATCGTATTAAGAAGTTTAAAGAAATTCAAGAGCATAAGAACAATTGCGTTCTGCAGCAATTCAAATGTTTTATACATAGTTTCCACCACAGCTTCCATCATAGAACGATGCTAATGAATTCGAAAATAAAACCAACACGTTGTTTTCCTAATTTTAATGTAATTGTAAAGAAAACAAATATGTTTTCCAGTTATAAACACCGTTGCAATCAAAACAAACACTGTTTTTGAATTTGTAAAGCTTTGCCTAATAAACAAATACTCTGTTGATGAAAAGTATGAGAGCTTCACCAAGCTAAACAAACAAGCTAATTTCGGTTTATTTATGCCCTACTAAACAAGGCCTAGGGAGAGGCATTTAAATCTCCGTGAAATCAGGCGGAAGGAACTGAAAAGTTGCATTTTGATGAGCCTTTTTTTGCTGCTGCGATTTGGGAGGTTTCTGTTAGAGAACTTGTCCGATCCTATGAAACATGTCAAAATAAGGAGGAAAAAGATCAAAAGCATAAAGAAACATGTTTAAAAGATGAGGAAACATGTCAAAATAAGGAGGAAACAGATCAAAAGCATGAAGAAACATGTTAAAAATATGAGGAAACATGTCAAAAGAATGAGGAAACATTAAAAAGATGAGGAAGCGTGTCATAATATGGAAGAAACATGTCAAAAGCGTGAGGAAACATGTTAAAAAGATAGGAAACATTTCAAAAGCATCAGGAAACATGTTAAAAAGATCAGGATATATCGCAGATGTTAAAGTTTTTGAGTAAAAACTCATAAGCAATGAAGACCGAAATCTTGACTCATGTAATTCCTAATACGTACCCAATTCTTGACTCACGTAAGTTTCAATGAATACCCTACTCTTGACATGCAAGTCCTAATAAATACCCAGCTCTCGACTCATGAAAGTCCCAATGAATACCCAACTTTTGACTCATGTAATTCCTGACTTGTAGTCAGTTTGTCAACCAGTCAATCATGCCTCATGTTTACCGAACAGAAACAGTTGCAATTAATGTTGTTGACGTCAAATCCGTAATACTTTGATTGTAAAATATCGTTCATAAATGGAAGTTGTTTTCCCGTTCAGTTCGGTCGTCTGACGCTTGAAAAACAGCTAAAAAGTTTGCGTTTTATTTGCCACTTTGAATGTTATTGTGAAATATTAAGTTGGTATTTGCGAGACATTTCTAGTACGAGAGAAATTCACCGAACTTCCATGTTTGAACTTAGTGAAAACAAACTACATTACGTTTACAAACTGTACATGTGAAGTGTGAATAACATTTTGGAAATGGCTGTATATATAAGTGTATTTTTATGCAGATTAAATTTATTATTGATTAGTAACCGTGGATTAGCGACACCACTCTCCCATTGCGCAGCAAATCGTTGGCGTTAAGATTAGACCAAGAAAACAAAAAATAACTATGATTAATTCAAATCATATTTATATTTTGTACAATACACATCGGAGGATCAATAGTAACAGAACATCAAAAATATTTGTCCTATATAAAACTAGAATTTTTCACACAGGTGAAATAGATCGTAGATAAGATACAACAGAATATGGCAACACAAACGAGCTGTTTGCTACAATCTTGGGCTGCTACTCGAGTTCCATGTCTTCTAAGCATAAAGTCCCATGCCGACTGGTGTTTTTGGTTATAATCAACTTATAGAAGTGACACGTGCCACTGAATAAATGTAAAGATCTAATTTGTTTCACAAACTTTACAAATATGTATGGTAGTAACTAGGAGATTCCATCTACATAAGTTCGTAAGAAAGTGTTTGTTAATAAAAAGTGCACGGCAAACGCGCGTTGACTTTCAGTTTTAAATTAAAAAGGATTTTTGGAACTGCCTCCTTAACCAGACTGCTTTTTAGATGAATGAAAATGTACGAGGCTTGGAGGGCAGAGAACCTGGTTTTACAGTATTATTGTCCTGGATTTCCCATTTTTTTACCGTCTGAACAGAAAAAGATGACTCGTTAAACAACGATAAAGTTTCCTCGAAGACGCTCTGCTTCTGCCAAATACGATGGCATTGCGATCCAAGAGCTGGCTCTCATGGAACTATAATTGGGGCAATATAAGGCACAAATACGATACAATTGATGCAATATAAGGCACAAACACGATATAATTGATGCAATATAAGGCACAAACACGATATAATTGATGCATTATAAGGCATAAAGATGTTGTAATTGATGCAATATAAGGCACAAATACGATGTTATTGATGTAATATAAGGCATAAAAACGATGTAATTGATGCAATATAAGGCACAAATACGATATTATTGATGTAATATGAGGCATAAAGACGATGTTAATGATGTAACATAAGGCACAAATACGATGTAATTGATGCAATATAAAGCCGAAATACGATATAATTGATGCAATATAAGGCCCAAATACGATGTAATTGGTACAGTAAAAGATACATATACGTCGGTAATTGATGCAATATTCGATGTAAATAAGTGCTTAACATTTAAAATTGTCATTTTGAGGCAGAACTATGAAAACTGCGCTGAATTTGTCGTTAGAACACTAATTTTTATAAAATTGCTAATTAAAAGCTAAATTGTCCAATTATTACAATAACGGTCAACAATTCAAGATTAAAGTAAATTATCTAAGTTGTGCAGTGTATTTAATGAATTTCTGAAGCTCTTCATCGATAACAAGCCACTCACTATTGAATTTTGAAAGCAATTTCAGTGCACAACACTACTGAAACTATTCTCTATATTCTGCACTCGAAACTTTACGTCAACGCCAGGCAACGTTTTTTAATTTTCTTTGTTACTCTATCTTCCTGAGCAAGACAGTTTTGCAGGCAAGAAGAATGTGTCACGGGACACAACACAGCTTATGAGAACGTGTGTGTGTTGAAGTGCCCTGTGAGGGTGCAGTTAAACAGGGTGTCCATAAAGTCTCTTTTCAATTATAAAAAACTATTACAAATACGATTGATAAGTTATTTTATTCAAATTTGTTATATTGTATTTAGCGTTTATTTAAGTTTTTAATTACATTTTGCATTTGCGTGTTTCAGGGATCTTGTTTGTGTAAGAGGTGCTGTTGAGACTTTATGAGAGACTTTTATGAGAGACTTTATGAACACCCTGTATATTGTGAGATGATATTGCAATATTAAACCACAACTCTTGGTCTTTCTTTCTCTAGTTCCTCGGACCAGTTCACCTATGCCATGTTTAGCGTATGTATAATAATGATAATAATAATAATAATAATATACCTGTAAAAGAATAAAAGACACTGCTTTAGGTTCCAATGCTGTACAGCACAGTAAAAGATCACGGATGTCTGGTTTATTGTATATATAATAATATTAACGATCACCTATGCCATATTTATAGCATACATCAAGTGAGCTGTCATGACCCTGTTTCTACTCTCCAGCTCCCACATAACAGTTCTGGATCACTTGTGTCATGTTTATGGTATGTATTATAAGATAAACTACCATAAATAATGCTTCAATTCTCCAGAACTCTAAATACCAGGCAAGGATCACCTATGCCATGTTTATGGTATATATTGACAGGTTTACTTCCATAAATACTACCGATGAGTTTCAATGCCTTAAATGAAAGTCCTGAGCCACCCATGTCGTTTTCATGGTATACATCACAAACTTAAATATAAAAAACCCTGATCTAAGTCTCCAATGCTTTAGATCCCAGTTAAAGGTCACCTATGTCGTGTTTCAGATACAGGAGTCCCAATATCATAAATAAAGTTAAAGGAGTGCCAATATCATACTTAAATGAAGTGCAGCCACCGTAGTCGAGTGGTATGCGGCCCGTGTTCTGTATCGGGTCTCTGCTTGTGCAGAAAGACTGCGTGCGGGTTCGAAACCCGGCAATGAATACGAGCTGTTTCTCGTTTCACGCCGTGAGCTCGCACTTATCGGTAAGACCTCAACTCATCGCCCATGGACACATCCCAGGATCGTCGCATGGAGCTCACCATCATCCTTACTCTAAGAATGTTAACCTTAAGAATTTAAAAACCAATGTACTAAAATGTCTATGTACTGTGTACTTGATTGGAAATAAAGATTGTTTGTTTTGTTTTTTTGTTTAAAGGAGTGCCAATATCATACTTAAATAAAGTTAAAGGAGTGCCAATATCATACTTAAATAAAGTTAAAGGAGTTCCAATATCATACATAAATAAAGTTAAAGGAGTGCCAATATCACGCGAGTTAGAATCAGTCGTACTTCCGCCTGCCCTCGTAGTGCAACACAGCCCCCCTTTTTGAACACTAACTATGCAAAATGTGTAAATTAGAGTTTTTGCAACTACTTTTAACCAAAAATGTTTTATCTTACTCATTATAAATCTATATATAAACATTTACAGAATATTAACATGCGTATAAAAAAGTGTCAGAACGAAAACCAAACGGTTACAAAGTGTTAAGCCTTGAATGGTTACCTAGTGTGAAACTAAATATACAAGAAAATCTCTCAAATGTTTCCTTGATTTTCCTCTCCAATTCACCCTCATTTTCTCCGTTTCTTATTCATTATTCCGTAAATTTTCTCTACGCAAACCAGAGCTCAAAACCTAGAACAACACGTCGATTTTTTCAGGCTTTGGTTTAGGGAAATCAATCGTGAAGAAAGACCTCCACAACACCTGCTATTTCCCTTGTGGGGCACAACTTTTCTTTAACCTTTGCGTTCTTGAGATAAATAAGTAAGAAGTAGTTTTTTTTTGTTATATAAATGATACGTTAGCGATTTTTCGTAAATAATATCAAAAAATGTCAAATGTTTATCAGTTAGTCACAATATCTTGTGCTTTTCTAGGATTACTTTTGCGGTTTTTCTTAGCTTGATTAGGTGAAAGAATTCAAATTACGTACGTGGATTCACATTAAAAAATGTATCATACACGTGTGATTTCTTCAATTCTGCAGCCTTGTGCATTCGAGTATAAACATAGCATGTTTCCTCCAAGAGAGTTAGTATACAGATAAATATATCAACGATATTCTTAAGCATAAAAACCTCTCACCAACAGTTTTTTAACACTACCCCCGGGTGTTAAAATTAACGCTCTGTAAAAATACGCAGCATTGTTTTCTAAGGACGTCATGTTTGATGCAAACTTCTGTCACGTACAAAAAACTTTTAAGTTTTTAAGCCTCGAAGTTGTCGTGAAAGAAATGCGTAAATAAATATTTTCTTGTCAAAGAAGAGCTTCCAAAGCATTTCAAACTTGTCTCATTTACGCAGCTCTCTTGAAAGTTTTCTTGAAAAAATGCTTTCGGTTGAACATCCAGTCTAACAGTGAAGGTGCCAGATGTTTGTTTTGAATTATGGGATCATTTGATGAGGAATTTTCATGTCAAGTTAGTTTCTAATCTAGAAATTTAATTTCGAGTTGCTTTTTATTTAAAAAATAATTTTAAATTGATTTCAGTCAAAAAATCAATTGCAAGTCGGTTTCTATTGGAAAAATTCAAGTTGCTCGTAAATGAAAATTATTTATAAATAACCAAACATTTTTGATCGATTCCATTATATTAAGATTGTTAGTTGCTTAGTTGTAGACTTTACTGTTTATGGTGAATGTGTACTGAAAATATTTCATTGTATACAGGGAATGCATTTATTGTATACTAGGAATGCATTCATTGTATACAGGGAATGTATTTATTGTATACTGCGAATGTGTTCATTATATACAGGGAATGTGTTCATTGTATACAGGGAATGTGTTCATTGTATACTGCGAATGTGTTCATTATATACAGGGAATGTGTTCGTTGTATACAGGGAATATGTTCATGGTACGCAGGGAATGTGTTCGTTGCATACAGGGAATGTGTTCATTATATACAGGGAATGTGTTCATTATATACATGGAGTGTGTTCATTGTATACAAGGAAATGCATTCATTTTAAACAGGGAATGTATTCATTGTATACAGGGAATGTGTTCATTGTATATTGGGAATGTATTTATTGTATACTGATGATGAAATAGAGTATATGATTATTTTAACATCACTGTAGAAGTATTCAATACTTTACGTTATATTAACAAAAGAGAAAGTATCAATATTTTAATATTAATACTTTCCATATTTTCTATTATAAATATAATATCATATTTATATTCTGGGCTACTACATCTTCCAGTTAGTTAGTTAAGTGGACCGCTACATCTCCCAGTTAAATTTCATTGGAAATTAACTGTGCCAGAACTTATGGCGGTGACCAAGTTTTATAATTCATAAAACTAGTTTTACAACGCAATTATGACGTCATTTCCCACCTGTAATGATCCATTACTTTACCTGAACACCTGTTCGCTGTGCTAGTCTTTAGATATAAGAAGTTTTTTTGAATAATGTGAGCTCAAATTGAAACTTTTTCCAAATCAAAAGTATCTACATATCTAGTATGAGAACTATTATTACTATTTAAATTTTTTGTATTCTTTATGTTTCTTGTGCTACATAGATGTTTGTACTGCTTAACTTCTTGTACTACTTAGAGTTTTATATTTGATCTAAATGAATTTTTTAAATTTTTACTACTACTGAGATTTTTAATATTCCTTAAATTTCTTCACTACTCGGCTTTTGAATTATTTTACCGTTGTGGTAGCGCAGCTTCTTTATAATTTATTCTAATCACAGTGCATTAAAATAGCATAAATGGGAAAAACATCATCAGCATAACTTAGCTAAGAAGAAAATTTTTTAAATAGATCAAAGAACTAAGGAATTGAAATGAAGATAAAAACTTCAAGTGCAGGCAGGCTTTTATTTTGTTTAACTTTATTGACGGATGGACATAAATTTCCTCCATTTCAGTGTACAATACTGTAGTGGATGAAAATCTACTGCAATTTCAGATAATTTAGGTCATGTTAGTTGCTCCAGACAGTTTTAGATTTTAATTGAACTTTCACGTACCAGATTACAGGTAAAAGATATTCTAACAGATTAGGGGAGTATTAGGTTGTTACAAAAATATTGGCTGATTTCAGATGCCTTCCAGACCTTCGAGCGGCCATTATATTTGTAACAACCTAATATATACTGTACGGTCGGTTATCGACTGTGCAACAGAGGATATCTACCTTAAAAGAAAGGATATCTACCATACAACTGAGGATATCTACTTCACATCAAAAGATTTCTACCGTACAACAGAGGATATTCATCTTAAAAGAGAGGACATCTACCATGTAATAGAGGAAATCTACCTTGCATCCGAATATATAAACTGTACATCAGAGGATATTCACCTTGAAAGACTGGGTATCTACCTTCCAACAGGGTATATATACTCTAAAACATGATATTTATCTTAAAAGAGGATATCTACCCTACAACAGACGGATATCTACCTTACAACAGAAGGTATCTACCTCACAACAGGGTGTATCTACGTTACAACAGAGGGTATCTACCTTACAACTGTTGATATCTACCTTATAACAGAGGGTATCTACCTTACAACAGAGGGTATCTACCTTAAAACTGAAGGATATCTACCATATAACAGAGGGTATCTACCATACAACAGAGGGTATCTAACTTACAACAGAGGGTATCTACCTTACAACAGAGGGTATCTAACTTACAGCAGAGGGTATCTATCTTACAACAAAGGATATCTACCTTACAACAGAGGGTATCTACCATACAACAGAGGGTATCTAACTTACAACAGAGGGTATTTACCTTACAACAGAGGGTATCTAACTTACAACAGAGGGTATCTAACTTATAACAGAGGGTATCTTACTTACAACAGAGGGTATCTACCTTACAACAGAGGGTATATAACTTACAACAGAGGGTATCTACCTTACAACAGAAGGATATCTACCTTACAACAGAATGTATCTACCTTACAACTGAAGGATATCTACCATATAACAGAGGGTATCTAACTTACAACAGAGGGTATCTACCTCACAACAGAGGGTATCTACCTTACAACAGAGGGTATCTACCTTACAACAGAGGGTATCTACCTTACAACAGAGGGTATCTACCTCACAACAGAGGGTATCTACCTTACAACAGAGGGTATCTACCTCAGAACAGAGGGTATCTACATCTTATCAGATCGTGTATAAATAAGTCACAGCTAGAAGTCAAATATTATTTTTGTCACACAGGAAGTCTTATCAATCTTTTCTATCCCTGACAACAGAAAAAAAACACGTCACTGCTGATCACCGGAGAGATAACTTCAACTGGGATGCTCAGGTGCATCTCTATTTATGTTTGAGTCATTAACACGGCTCCTTAAATCACGTTTCTTTCTCAGCTTCGTCTAAAATTGCTTCATGATTATGTCACTCCTGATTTATGATCGACATGATCAAGTCACGCATAATTCATGATGAATATCTCATTGAAATGAGAATTGGAGAATTGAGTTCTTAATTTAACAAAGATTTTCTGTGATGAAATTATGATGAATTCTACGATCTTCTACAATAATGTACGAAAAGCAGCATTAATATTGTTTTATACGAGGACGTGATGCATTAATAATTGGCATTAAAAATCACGCTTTTTTCTCGTAGAAACTTCTGCTGAAGGGAAATGTAACTTTTTATATTGCAATTAAGTACGAAAATAATTTCATACATCAGGTGAGGATAGGTGAGAGTTTATTGGGTTAGGTTAGATTAAATCTGCGTGTGTAACGGAAAAAGTGCATCATATGTGTATATTTTTTCATTTTTCATTATTTTAAACTTTCATTGTAATATTCGACGAAAATGAGCAGAGTGAACACAAGGATAAGTAAATATTTATATACGTATTCGTTTCAGAACAACTTTTATAAGCAGTTTCGAACTTGTAAGAATGACTGTGTAGTTTGTGCTTAGTTAAACAAGAACAGGTGAGTATATATTCATGTTGAAGGAGGTATAAATGAGAGTGAAATAAGCGTAATGAAGGTAAATAGAGTAATGAGGGTAATAAAGAAAAGGTAACAAAGAGAACGATGGTAACGAGTGTTATGTAGGTAATGAGAGTAATGATAACAATGCGAGTAATCAAGGTAATGAGGGTAACTGGTATACCAACAGTTACAAGGGTAATGAGGGCTCGAATATGAGAGAGAAATGAAACAGGTTTTTTCAAAAAACGTTTTTTGGATAAGGGGTTAGATAGAATATACACTTCTATGCAGGGAAAATCTGCAATAAATATTTGTTTTAGACTTGAGAAAATTTCCTTGAATACGAAAGTTCTCTCGGATATTATGAAAAGTTTGAATAGGAATAAACTAAGAGAATAGAATGTGGCAACAGAAACGATTCGTCCGGTTATTTCTTGGCTTACTACATGAGTCCTATGTCATCACCAGCTTGGTCGACTGGTGAGCGAATCTGCTTGCGAGCGGAAAGACCCGGGTTCGAATCCCGCTGCCGACATGGTTGACGCGGCTAGAAATACGGCATGGGACTTGGGTAAAACAACCGAATGTTGTTGAAGGTTCGCAGGGTTCCTATAGCCTCATTCTATTCTATTCTATCCAAGATAAAGGCATCAATCACGCATGTGCTCCACAATATGAATCCCATACACGCCCTGGAATCATCCAAAAGCCCCAAGAGCTAACAATGATATAAAATCAGTACTTTATACTACGCAATTCTCGTAACAAGACTGATAATTCGGATTATATTGCTAAGAAATTTTCTGTTATGTAATCAAAACTTCAGTTTCAGGCGCGCTGAAAAGAACTTTTATTTGCTGAGGCTGCAGCGCTAATTACTCATTAACTTTACCTTAGAGTATTTCTATAGGAACAAAGCATTCCTAATTACGATCTGATTACAATTAATTCTAGCTTACAATAGTGGCCATATTAGAGGCTTCTTATTTAGACTAATGAATAGGCAAGTGCAGGAGCATGCAGCTATAGAACACAACCTGCAGCTGTAGGACACCACCTGCAGCTATAAGACACCACCTGCAGCTGTAGAACACCACCTGAAGCTGTAGGACACCACCTGCAGCTATAGCACACCACCTGCAGCTGTAGGGCACCACCTGCAGCTGTAGGACACCACCTGCAGCTATCGCACACCACCTGCAGCTGTAGGACACCACCTGCAGCTATAGAGCACTATCTGCAGCAACAATACACCACCTGCAGCTGTAGGACACCACCTGGAGCCGTAGAACACCACCTGCAGCTGTAGAACACCACCTGCAGCTGTAGGACACCACCTGCAGCTGTAGGACACCACCTGCAGCTGTAGAACACCACGTGAGCAGCAAGACACTACGTGCAAAAAAAGGACAGTCACATCTTGGAGCGAGATAACTGGATATTTTTCTATTTTCTACATAATATACCAGTCTTTTAAGATCATTTTTTCCATCTAGGATACGAATCCTGAGATCTGTTTCATATCAATTTGCGATACGTAGAAATAGTTCTCTGTTGTTCAGAAAACTCAAACGAAAATGCATCCAGTAAAATCATCTGTCAGAAACTGCGGTGAATTTGACGCGGGGATTCCGTAAATTTCTGATGAAATTCAAAAGAAACGAAGTTAGCAGCTTAATTTTTCTAACATGTTTGTGGCCAGCTATTTGTCACTATCTTTTTTTAATTCATAGCTTGTAGTTGTTAATTTCTGGTCACCAGTTAATGGCTACCTTAAATGGCACAGACACATCCACCACACTGTCAGCTATGTGTGACATCCACCACACTGTCAGCTATGTGTCACATCCACCACACTGTCAGCTATGTGTCATTTCCACCACACTGTCAGCTATGTGTCACATCCACCACACTGTCAGCTATGTGTCACATCCACCACACTGTCAGCTATGTGTCACATCCACCACACTGTCAGCTTTGTGTCACATCCACCACAATGTCAGCTATGTGTCACATCCACCACACTGTCAGCTATGTGTCACATCCACCACAATGTCAGCTATGTGTCACATCCACCACATTGTCAGCTTTGTGTCACATCCACCACACTGTCAGCTATGTGTCACATCCACCACACTGTCAGCTTTGTGTCACATGAGCCCCTTTTCTTCCTTATTCTGGATTCCCCACGCAAAGGTCAGCCTAATTTTTGCCCCAAATCCAGCCTACTCTTATAATCCAATAAAGCATGTCACTTTCCTACAAATTTTGATAAACTTTGACTTAGCCTCAAAGTTTCTGAACCTCCCTCAATATTAAAGCAACTTTGCCAACTTGAGAGGTGGTGGAGCGGTGGCCGAGTTCCCTGCAACCCTTCAAACATTTCAACATTTTCCCTTCCTCTCCACGTCATTCTGACCATAAATCATAACATGCTACAAACTCAACTCGATGAAGAAAAACTTCAGTTTTAGAAATTGTTGCAAAGTTAGAAGAGGTGAATTATTATATATTCATAAACATCCATTCAAGTTTTTTCATGATTATTCTTGAACATTTATTTATTCTAGTTTTATTTTCTTGTAATGTATCCAAGTCTGACAAAATAATTGAATCAGGGACTGCAACTTCATAATTACAAGCATCATATGTATTTAAAATAAAGACTTCGGCTTTTACTCGTATTTCTGATACTTTTTACAGTATTTTCATTTGCACATCGTTTTTACTGTAAGAATTCCAAGTGACTGTCTAGCATTCCAAGTGACTGTCTAGCATTCCAATTAAGTCAGGAATTGATTACTTAAAACTGATTCGTTAAAATTTTCTAACATGAGAAAGTTTATGGAAAAAATACCATAATTAAAATTTTCCACTTTTTCATAGTGCACATGTACGTAAGACCTGTCAGGTGTACCTTTACAGTGTGTACACCTGTCAGCTGTACCTGTACAGTGTGTACACCTGTCAGGTGTACCTGTACAGTGTGTACACCTGTCAGGTGTACCTGTACAGTGTGTAAACCTGTCATGTGTACTGTACAGTGAGTAGACTTGTCAGATGTACTTGCATTTCACGCAAAGTCCCCGTGTGTTCATGGACGTGTGTTCACCCTTCTTTAAATTTCTACACCATTCCCGTACACTACCCTCACTAATACAGTTGTCACCGTACACTACCCTCACTCATACAGTTGTCACCGTACACTACCCTCACTCATACAGTTGTCACCGTACACTACCCTCACTCATACAATTGTCACCGTACACTACCCTCACTCATACAGTTGTCACCGTACACTACCCTCACTCATACAGTTGTCACCGTACACTTTGCTCATTCTGCGACGGATTTCAGCTGCAGTACGTCCTTCTGCTTCCAGAAATCGTATTACACTTCGTAATTCACATTTGGCGGGAGCATCGATCGTAGCAGCCGTGTTCAATTGTCTGTACCTCGGGCAGTTAGGCTGTATCTGTTACGACGATTATGTAGAGAAATAAGTAAGACCTTGCAGTACTTTTGGTAATAAAATAATTACGTTATGTAAACTTACCTTTTTATATAGCTCATCGGATGTCCAAAAAATAGCCCTCTTAATGCTGTTAGTGTATACAATAGATCATATGCATCAGTATATCAGACACTTGATGAGACTTTCATTTTCTATGAAACCAATTTTCATGCCTCTATTATGTTTGGTTTTATTAATTCTTTAAAAATGCTCAGAAATTTTTGCTCTATTCTCTATCGAAGTTATATAATGCGCATAAAATATTGTATATAATTCTAAAAAAAGCTTCACAATACTCATAAAATACCAAATGGAAGCCTACAAAAGTTTGTCACTACCCATAAAATACTGAATAAAAGCCTACAAAGCTTCGTGATACTCACAAAATACTGAATGGAAGACTACTAAAGCTTCACAATACTCATAAAATACTGAATGGAAGCCTACAAACCTTCACAAAACTCACAAAATACTGACTGGAAGCCTACAAACCTTCACAAAACTCACAAAATACTGACTGGAAGACTGCTAAAGCTTCACAATACTCATAAAATACTGAATGGAAGCCTACAAACCTTCACAATACCCACAAAATATGGAAGACTACTAAAGCTTCACAGTACTCGCTCATAAGCCTGACCTCCAACGAAGAGGTAAACTTGCTCATCTTGTATCGTAGGCACCAAATTAGTGGCTGGTGATCGATTAGGAGCTGATGGAAGAACTGGAGCTGATGGAAGAACTGGAGCTGATGGAAGAACTGGAGCTGATAGAAGAACTGGAGCTGATGGAAGAACTGGAGCTGATGGAAGAACTGGAGCTGATGGAAGAACTGGAGCTGATGGAAGAACTGAAGCTGATGGAAGAACTGGGGCTGATGGAAGAACTGGAGCTGATGGAAGAACTGGAGCTGATGGAAGAACTGGAGCTTGGAAATGGAGTATTTGCTTCATGGTGCACTTGCTCCAATTACTGGCATGGCTTGCCTGCCAGTAAGTTATTTTCTGGCTGACAGTTTTCTATGGCTTGCCTGACAGCATTTGGTGGATTAGCTGACGGTAAATTATGTTCTACCTGACAGTTTTTTATGGCTAGGGTGATAGCATTTTACGGTTTTCCTGACAGTACTTTATGGCTTGAGATAATATTTTATGGTTTATCCGACAGTATTTTATGGGCCGGCCTAGAGATTAAGGAAAACAACCCAGACGTAAAACAGTAGTGAAGCGACCGCTTTGTTAGTTTCATATTAATTTGAACAAAAAGATGATGAAAACTGTGGTTGAAACTACAGTAAATAAACCAATATTCATTTAGAATCTTGTAGAAAAGGATGTCCCATTAGCGCAAATAAATTAATCCTAAATGAAATGAAGAAATAGTTAATTAAGAAACGCGTATGCATGTTTCCAAGATGTATGTATGTATGTTTTTTATGTCTTCCCTGCATGGAAAAACATGAATATATTTTTATAAAAGAAGCGCCTCAAATATACAGAGCGTATTTAAATTATTCCTACAACGACTCCTTCAAAGTACCAAGAAGACTTGGTATTATTCATTTCAATATGGCAATAATGCAACATTATTCCACCTTGCATATTTGTTGAGCTTCTATTATTGATGCGAGTTGTGTTTGATGTAACCAATGCCTCTTGATGAATATGGAACTGGAGTCTTTTATGCGCTGCCTTCCAGCCTTAATTGAAGAAACGATAGAAAGGCCTGCGATGTGTACATCACTTACTGCTCTGCACGTCACTTATTGATGTACACGTCACTCACTGATGTGTACGTCACTTACTGATGTACACGTCACTTACTAATGTGCACGTCACTTACTGATGTGCACGTCACTCACTGATGTGCACGTCACCTACTGATGTGCACGTCACTTACTGATGTGCACGTCACTTACTGATGTGCACGTCACTCACTGATGTGTACATCACTTATTGATGTGTACATCACTCACTGAAGTGTTCATCATTTACTAATGCGTGCATCACTCACTGATGTGCACATCGTTACAGATTTGTACATCACTCACTGATGTGTACATCACTCACTGATGTCACATGGCAAGGACTGCCCAGAAATGGACAATAAATTCATGATATAAAGTAATCTTATTAATACATTGAATGTGGGTACATTTTGCACAACACGAAAAACACTATTTGAGCTTAGAGCATAGTTTTGAATGTGCTTCTCAATGAGCTTGTATCTTAAATACCCACAATACTACCAGTTGTGCCCTGAAGCTGATCAGTGATACAAGTAATCTGATAGAAAGATTTGCCTGTGCATTAGAATTCACATCGTGCTTCATCGGTTCTTCTCTTAATTCAATTGACTGACAGAAAAGTATGTGCAGAAAACTTTCTTAATTACATTCATTTTAAACAAGCAGGGTCATAACACGAAAATGGAGAAGCTCGTCATCAAACTGCGACTGCAAGAATATATTAATAAAGTCAACTAATATAATCTGATTCAATATTTCACTGCAGAAAAAAGCTGAGTGTCGAATCAAATAAATTTGGAATTGTAATAAAAAAAATTTATTTATATCGTTTGGATTGACATCCTTCTGTTTATCATCATTTTAATGGCCATAATTTTGATTACTGTCGTT
This sequence comes from Trinorchestia longiramus, assembly GCA_006783055.1. Taxonomy (NCBI): domain Eukaryota; kingdom Metazoa; phylum Arthropoda; class Malacostraca; order Amphipoda; family Talitridae; genus Trinorchestia; species Trinorchestia longiramus. The sequence goes on from VCRD01004568.1 coordinate 40,252, forward strand.
CTACTTAATCTAATTTCAATTAATATAATTTTGATTAATATCAATAAATGGTAGAGAGGACAGGCTCCCATTATCACTAAATGATAGTATTGGCTGTCCCTTCTTATTATTTCCCGATTGTCGCAATCACACGCAATCAATCAATCATTTCATGCAATCCATCATCCTGCAGTTTTGCTCCAGCTCACTTTGATTTTCACTCTTTTAAAATTAGAACAAAATAAAGCTCTGTAAGGGACTGAATAACATAAAACGACAAACTATCAAACTAAAATCAACTTAAAAATATCGCCTAACTTTTCCAATTACGTTTCAAACTTTGCATGCCCAAAACACGACTCTCCAAATAGAGCGAAGAAAAATGAGCTAACTCTTTGATGTATGACAAACCCTCAAAATGCTACCTAAAAATTCATAAAAAAATAAGATTTTACGAATAAAAACACGTAATGATGGCATCAAGGACACTCACGGCTGCAAAGATTGGTTCAAATCCTGCCTGTGACTTGTTATTCCTGCTCATGCAGCGTAGATTTCGAGTATTTTTTGTTCTTTTGAATAAATCATTATTTTAGCCTTCATTTTGAGACAAAATTAATTAAATTTACTAAATTTCTCGCAAAAAAATAACCCATCAGTAAATAAAATTTAATACCAAAAAATAATAATGATACCAGTATTTGATTTCATAGCTGATACTAATAAGCAAAACCAAAAACTTCTTACAAAAATCATGCTGAGTACAGTTATGAGTAAACTACCAAGTAATTGCTATAATCCTTATTTTACACACAATGTGCGCCGACTTTTATATCGACACGTGGGAAGTGTAGGCACCATACGAAGGTACTAAACGCTAGCTGACACATGAGGGAAAATTTGCAGCCTTATTACCCTCTCTTGCTCTATGCATTGCACCACACCGCACACGACACTTTATTGGATAATGAGGTGTTCCTACAACGAATTCATTAATTTAAAAGAAGTATCTTAGCTAATGATAAAATAACCCCCCAATGCTTCCTAGAATCGGCCCCCAGAGATGGCACCAATCAATTGATCAACATTTCTGCCAGAGCTAGGCCCTTCTCGAGCTCTGCAGTGAAAGCTTCCTTCATTTTTAGATCTTCGTTACAAAGAAAAAAGTTTGATTGATGAACACACTAGAGATGATGCTCCAGTTTAGAGGTTTACCCTGAGGAAAATTCTTCGCTATATGTACCTTGAAACTTAAAGCAATCTTCGCTGTTTTCCTTTCATGAAAGAGAGTGGTTGCACTGCCTAGGCCCTAAAGCAAGAACTCGATTTCCGTATATTTTACAAATAATGTATGCACGATTTAATTGGTATTCAATAAAAATAATTCAGCAAAGACTTGGGCCATAAATACTCAACAAGTGGTACACTTGAGCAATAAATTTTTAACAAATACTTAAGCCAAGAAACTACGTAGCGAGTTTTGCGCTCGATCACACGATAGCTGAACTTGCTTGTGTCTAACAAAATCCACAAAGAAACTTAGATTGATCTTCCACCAAGTTGTAACAAAGACATACGACTTTCTGGTGAATTTATACAAGGATAAAAATTGTTTTGTCGACGGAAAATGCGTAGAAAAACATTAGGTATCATGATTCATGAAGGGGAAGGTTTATGAAGCAAACCATTTTGTGAGCCCCAACAGTTAGTGTCAAAATAAACTTGTGTCTTGACCAGTTGATTTAATATTAGGAGAAAAGAGTTATGATTTGACATATTGGTGTGATAGCGTTAAAATACGTGGAGTCTGACGACAATTTTTTTTGACCGCTTTACAGCAAGTAGAGCTTTGACTTGATCCATTAGCTTGACAGATTCAAATCATGAAAAATGTTTACAATGATGCAGGTAAATTTACGAACTCACAGTTGTGCAGTCCCTTCGAAAAACAAATTCTTAACGCATAAGAAATCAAAAACTCCAAACAGGTTTATACTGAGATTACTTGACAGAGAGAACTTTATTGACATTACTTGACTGAGAAAACTTTGTTAACATTACTTGGCTGAGAGAACTCTATTGAGATTACTTGACTGAGAGAACTTTATTGACATTACTTGACTGAGAGAACTTTATTGACATTACTTGACTGAGAAAACTTTATTGACATTACTTGACTGAGAGAACTTTGTTGAGATTACTTCACTGAGAGAACTTTACTGAGATTACTTCAGTGAGAGAACTTTACTGAAATTATTTTACTAAGATAAAGATTGTAGTTGAAAACCTCAGTATGCATTCACGTGGCGATGAATGCTGCACAATAAAGCAGGCAGCTTAAGCCTAAAAGCTCAAAAGCCTCAGAAAAAATATTAAGTGCATCTAGAAGACAAGTGTTCAATGCACATATATTTATGTGTACATATATAACTGCGAACATCGTTTGAACTTTTATACGTGTGCCCAATTAATATGACTGGTCTTGGCTTATAACATTCAATGTTAGTCAACGTGATGACTTTCATTCAGGATAAAATAGTTTCCTATTGAGTATAATACTTTGATACAGGATATATTACTTTCATACAGGATACATTGCTTTCATAGAGGATATATTACTCTCATACAGGATACATTACTTTCATACAGGATATATTACTTTCATACAGGTTACATTTCTTTCATACAGGATACATTACTTTCATACAGGATACATTACTACAGGATATTGACATGAACGTTGATAGGAAAATTGACAGGAAGGTTACCAATTAAGTTGACAGGAAAGTTAACATTAAAGTATAATACCGATGAATTACCGATGAATTACCGATGAATTAGCAAATAATTGACCTGAATTCTCGAGGTCCTCCCAACACACGTGTGTTAGGAGTGAAGGAAACCGTTGCTGTGTTACAAACACTTGAATTTTACGCAGGAATTGCACTTTAAAAGATGACGTCATCTTGCAAGTGAGAAAATATTGCGAAATCTGGAAAAAACTTAGCGAGTGGGGCATAATAGAAGTTTATGTGAGCAGATTTATTAAGAATTAGTTGGGGAAAATACAAAGCGAGGAGAATATTACTGTATTGTGTATTATGTTCTTCATACGTAATGACTATTGATATTTTAATCTGCATAAGTTATATATAAAACAGTACAGTACTTAATTTATATATTTTAACACGTTTGAGTATCGTCATTACTAGTAATTCATAGTAATTGTGTGAGAAATTCATAAAATTTAAGTATTTCAATCACCAGCTATGATATTTATATGAAAACACATGTAGCACTATACCAATTTTAAATTCTCTGACGGTTTTACAAGTATTTTACGTGTGGTAGAAATCCAACCAATATTCCAACTTAGGATTCCAACTTTGGATTCCAGCCTAGGATTCCAACCCAGGATTCCAACCCAGGATTTCAACTTAGGATTCCAACCCAGGATTTCAACCTACGACTCCAACCTAAGAAGTTAAGTAACAAATACAATGGTAAGTAATAAATTCAATGTTAAGTAATAGTAGAATGTTAAGTAATGAATCAAATACAACCTATAAATCGATCATATAAAAGCAATAAATTCAACCCTAAGCAAAGCACTTGATGTTGCAGCAAGGATTTAAATCTGCTACACACAAGACAGTTTACAGTCACTGCCACTGTAACACAGCTCAGTTTACAGTCACGGCTGCTGTAACCCAACACAGTTTACAGTCACTGCCAC